>JAODAL010010471.1:5000-60928 GCA_025379985.1 Phyllomedusa bahiana | reverse complement strand
AATTTTGCCGTGACATGCACTTTATTACGGGTTTCCTATTTAAAAAAATGTTTTTTCAACAGACTTGTTGCGTCAGAAAACAGGAATACGTAGGACACTTTTAATGGACACTTTTTGCCAAAATGACTTGTTTTTTGCAAGATTTTTAAACATAGTATAAAACCCCTGTATTGAGAAAACCCAAAAAATACAATGAAAAAAAGAGAAACAAAGACTGGTGGGATTCCACCCTTTTTTTTAAAAAAGGGTTTTCTAGAATTAAATTTACAAAAAAACTTGCATGTAAAAATTTAGCTTTTAAAAAAAATTCCTCTGAATTGTCCAAAGGGGAGGAAAAGGGAAAAACTTGACCAGAGGTAGGTTATTCAGGGGGCCCGGGTATGGGGGCAGGGGACAGGGGAAACAAATTTCAGAGCCTTTCCTCCAGCAGTTGAGTAAAATGAGAAAAAGGTGCCAAATAAAGGGAAACCGGGGTGTAAAAGGGGTTAACCACCGTTTTCCAAGGGGAAGTTTTTTTAAATTGGTCCACACTCATAGGGGAGGGGAAGCGGTACCCAGGTTTTGGACGGGTGAACAGGGGAAGGGCTGGAGTTCTCACCCCCTTCCCGCTTCCGCATCTGCTTAAAGCAGGGACAGTTTTCGTTGCTCCCGTAAATCAGGGCTTTTTAAAACCTGCGTGTTTTTAGAGGGAAGGGCGCCAGCCTGGGTTTTTCCCCCGCCCCCAACTGTTTTCCGGCCCTGGGTCTTTTGCTGGGGGCCCAGGGAAGGTATAGTCAAATTTTCAGTTAAACTAAAATGGGGGTTAAAAGACTCCTTTTTTTTGGCAATTTTTAAATGGGGGGGGTCATCGGGTTTTGGGGGGCCTAATGCTGTGGCCCAGGACAGGTATAGTCAATGTCCAGTTCAACTAAAATGGTGGTTAAAACCCCTTTTTCCGGCACTTTTAAACTGTGGGTCAGACAGTTTTAATGGTCATTTTTGGGGTTTACGGGACAAAATATAGTAGTGTCCAGCAAAAAAAAAAGGGGGTTAAAAGATATTTTTTGGGGGCACTTTTTTCTGGGGGCCCAATGCGGGTTTTGGGGCTCTGCGGGTTTTCCCCGGCAGGGGTTTTTTCAATGCCCCCCAATTTTCCAAGTAACAGATTGGTTCAAACATACTGCCTTCTGGCATTTTTTAAATTTTGTGGGTGATGCGGGTTTTAAAGGGGTCAGGTGTGGTAAAGGACAGGGTTTGTAAATGGTCTATGATTTTTTTTCCCTTTGACTTTTAAACCTGGGGTGTGTTGCCTAAGTGTAGCATTAACCTTTTGTTTTTGGATTTTTAAATTTCAGCTTCCACCCTTTGTTTGGGTGTAATAATGAAGGTTTTGTTGCTCTCCCTTAGACTTTAATGGTCATCGCGCATAAATCGATGCTCACTTTTCGAAAAACCCCTTTTCGATAGCGGCCGACTATGACTATCGATGATCTCGATAGCCAACGCAATCGCTCAATAATATTGGTGGAATGGAGAAAAATGGCGCAGATGTGTGGGATCAGGCGGGTGGGGGATCAGAAAAGTGGCTGAGGCAGGTAGCTTGAACCCCATTTATTTCTCACAGTTTGGGTGAGGGTATGGCTTATGTAGTCCCGACGCCTAAGGCCCTTGGTGGTAGGGAAATCCTGGCCGATCCCCCGCCCGATTTATCTTGGAAAAAAGGTCAGTGTTTTCCCCATTTCCCGTGGGAAGGGGGGGTTCTCCCTTTGGGGGAAAGATGGGCCCCCCCCCCCATGAACACCCGGGTTGATGCCCCCACTTTCTGGGGGCAGGGAACTTTTTCTCCAAAATGCCCAAAATCGGCAAGTTGAAAACCACAAAATCCCGTTTGGCTGAGCCCGTAAATCCAGGGATCTTCTAAATGGGGTGGCAGAGTGTGTCCCAAATAGGCCTTCCCCCTGTTGGGTTCAGGGTCTGCTCCAGGTCCTGCTGCTGCTGCTGGTGACTGCCCTCCTCAATAGGTGGGTGAAGGAAGCTGCTCATCAGTGACTCCAGACTTAGGTTGCTGCTGATGGAGCTGGTACTGCTCCTACCCCCCCACCTTCCCCCAGCAGCCGCGGCAGTAGTTACGTGTGAGCGCTGAAGAACCCCCCGGTCAGACCTGTCAGAGGAGGGACGATGCCGCACATAGGCAGCGGCCAACTGACTACGGAGGATTTCCTATAGTATTTGAGTATATTGTCCTCCCTCTCAATAGCTGGGGAAAAAGGCTCCCATTTTGGACCGGTAGCGAGGGTCCAATAGGGTGGAGAGCCAGAAGTCATCCCTCTGCCGGATGCTGCTATTCGGCTGTCACTAGACAGGCAAATCAGCATGCTGCGGGCCATCTACACAAGTGACTCCGAGGGGCTCCCTGCCTCCATCTCCACTGTATACTGCCACGGTGCTTGCGCGTCATCTGCCTTGTCTTCCTCATCTCCATTTTACCCCCTCCAGCTGCTCCTGCTCCTCCTCTCTTGTCCCCTGGGAAAAAAATCCACTCTTTTTCACCAAACAATGCTTTCTCCAATGTCCCCCCCCTCCTCCCCCCCAATTCAGTCCCCACCGGATCATCTGGCCATGAATGTAGTCGCCCTTTCTCCAGCCCCCTCCCCGCCCCGATTTTTCCCAGCATTGTTCCAGGACATGAAGCAGTGGAAATTTTGCGTTTTTCATCCCGGGTAGCCCTGGCGACGGGACAAATAACGGGGCCCTCCTCGAAGGGCCCTTCAACAAACGTCGGGGTTCACGCTGAGCTGCCCACTGGCTGACATAAAAGGTTACACGGGGGAGTACTCCTGCCCCCCGGGAAACATCAAAAAACCCTTAAGGGTTTCTTTCTTGTTCATACCTTGGCCCAAAACATGTGCAGGCTGGAAATTTCCCAAGGGGTGGAAACATCGCATATCAGGGGGTTTTTGGGGGAAGTTTGCTGCTAAAAGTCGGGGGGGGGGTTTTTCCCTGGCTTTTGGGGAAAGGGAAAAATTTTCCATACACATTTTCCCCTGGCCATTTTCAGAAATTTCTAAGATCGGGGGAAAGACTTCGGGAAACCCTTTTTTCACAACCAGTTTTAAAACACGTGAAACCATGCAGGGCCAGGGAAACCACCCCTCCTGGGTGGCAGCGCTGACCCCCTTTTCCCCCCATTGTCCGTCCCCAGGGTTTCCCGTTTTTGCGTTGGCGGGGAAAGAAAGCCACACATCGATTTTTTGCGCATGACGCGGGGGGCAGTTCCTCCCCTGGGGAACTTCTTTCGCCGAGGCAACCAGGTGTAGAACTAAAAAAAATTTTTACACCGCATTGCCCAACACATGTGGTATGATGTAGCTTAACTTTGGGGGGGGGGGATGAGATTTTGGGTTTGGTTTGGGGGGGAGGAGGGGGGAGGCGGACTTTGGCCCGGGGGGCCCCCTGCCAGTTTGACAAAGGGGAGGAGAAAGACCCGTTTCCTGCCCCAAGTTGTTGGGTCCGGGGCGGGAAAAGCACATTCACCCAGGGGGTAAAGGACGGGGTAGGGCCCCTGCCCGTAGAAAAAGCTCCAAAAACTCCCGGCCCGGGGTGCCCCTTGGGAAAAAAACCCAAATAAGTAAAGGGAAAGGGCCCACCTTTTTTTTTTCAAAAATTTAAAGAAGTGCGGTACTGCCTTTTTGGAAAAAAAATTAGGGCGGGAATCTCCATTTTGGGCCCGGGGGCAAACCATTGGGTTCTCTGAACGGGCAGATCCACCTTTTGGAAAGGGGAAGGGACTGCAGTCCCAAAATTTGGGGAAAGGGGCCCCGGTTCCCCTTCTGAAACCTTAGGAAAGGTTTGGGAAACGCATACGGTTGCTCTTTGCAATCCCCTTTGCTAAAACACTGTGGCCCCCAATGAGTAGCGGGGGCCCAGGAGAAAGGGAAACCGGGGAAAGGGGATGTCAAAGAAAAAAACAGCCCCCTTTGCGGGGAGGCGGGGACCCTTGACTGGCAGCAATGGCTTTGTGTCCCAGGGGGGCGCTGCTGCGGGCTGTTCCCGCGGCGGCAGGATGGACCACCCCCATCTGGGGCCCCGTTTCTCCCCGGGGCCACCGGGAAGGTGCGTGAAATGTTTTGAGCGGGGGCCGTGGACCCAACGTTAGCTCTCGGGCCACGCCCCACTTTCGCCCACGTTTCCCAAATATACCCAATTGGGCTCCCCCGGTTTTTAAAGAAAAGAACTGCCACACCCCGGGTTACCAGTTTTTAAAACCGCCAACGCTCCGCACTGAGTGACAACAAACCCCCGCTCCCTTGCGGACCCCCTGTCCCGCTACTTTTTTTGGCCCCTTGGCAAAGGGCGGGTTTTTTTAAACCCCGGGGCCCCCTTGGCTCCCGACCTAATACTGCCCCTATCCTGCGGGACTCACGGCCACAAAACCCCCACTTGCGGGCTGCGCCGCTCCCTGACCCGGCATGCTAAACGCCCCCCTTCCCCCTGACGAGGGAAAAGGGCCCTTGCCTCCCCCGGCCCCCCAAGTGCGGTGGGCTAATCATCACCCTTTTTGGTGTTCATCGTCCGCTGTCCTAAACCCCCGGTCTTGTAGCAGAGGCTGCCCCCTCCCAAAAATAAACCTCCCATCCCATTTTCCAAAATCTATACTTTGCCACCAAACTGAAAAAACCGGGGGAATTGGCCCCTTTCTTCGCTGCCAAAAAGCTGCTGACTCCCCTCCCCCAAATTTTTAATTCCTTGTAAAATAGGGGCGCTGAGCCAGCCCCAATAGTAAATCTCTGGCTGAGGGAACCGGTTTGGGAAAAGGGGGGTTTTAAGGAAAGGGGGGAGGGTCGTTTGACCCCCCCCGGGCCATGCCAACTAAGGGTTGTGTTGCGTTCCCCCCAAACTTTTGGGCCCTTGAGGTTGTAGATGTCATCTGGGGGGAAGTGGATGCCCTAGGGAAACCAATCAAAAACCCCTTGGGGTTTGTTGTCGGGACACGGGCCGCTAAAAAAAACAGCGGCAGTTGTGGCCTAAACCGAGGGGCCCCCTGCTGCGACGTCCCTTTTGCTGGGGTTTGCAACCTGGGCCTGCTCTAGGAATTTTTTGTGCCTCTGCCAACTCGGGCGTGAACCCCTTCCCACCTCCTGTCTGAAAATCCCTTTTTGGTTAAAAAAATTCCAAAAACACTGTTTGAAAAAAAGAATCTGTATATGATAAATACACCCCCCTGTATTTGATTTAAAAGAACCCACAAAGAACCTTGGGAAACCCCTTTGGTTATAAATTTGGGCGCTCCAAAAATGGGCGGGAAAAAATTTTACTTGGGGTCCCTTTTTAAAAACCCTCGTTTTTTTACTGATGAAAAAGCCCAAACAGGCAAATTTAAACCCTTGGATATAAATTATGCTAAGAATTTCTTCTGTGGGGGGTAAAAAACAAATTTTCCCTTTTACTGAGTACAATTTGCAAAAAACGTTTAAAAATTAACCCCTGGATGAAAAATTGGGCCCAAAAAATTGAGCAACCAAAACTACGAGCTTTGTAGGGGAAAAAACAATCCGGTTTTTATTTTTAACAAAAACCAAAAGAAAAAAATTTTAAAATTAAACCCTTTCGCTTGTTAAAATGCCCCGGAAAAATGAAATTTTGGCGGGAAAGAGGTTTAATTTTATTCCCCAAAAGCAGAAAAACCGGTTTAAATTTTAACCCCTGGATGTAAATTGCCCCCAAAAAAATTGGGTTCAACCAAACACGAGTTTTGTAGCGTTTTTCCCAAGGGTTTGGGTTTTTTACGCTCCCCAAACAAGAGAAAAAATTGAAATTTAAACCCTTCGTTTTGTGAATTATGTACAGGAAAAATTTTTTTTTTTGGCGGTAAAAAGACGGTTTTTTTAGTCCCCTAGCAGCAAAACAATGTTTAATTTAAAACCCCCGGGATGAAAATTTGCGCCAAAAAATTGAGAAACCCAAAAATACGAGCTTTGTGGGCGTTTTTAAAATGTCGTGTTTTTTACGATACACAACAAGAAAAAAAATTGAAATTTAAAACTTCGCTTGTAAATTTTATGCTACGGGAAAAAGGGTATTTTTTGGGGGTAAAAAAAACGGTTTTTTTAGTCAACAAAAAAGCGAGCAACGCTTTTTTAAACCCCCTGGAGGTAAATTGCGCAAAAGAATTGAGCACCCAAAAAATGAAGTGGTTTTTAAAAATTTTTAAAACGCTGTTTTTTTTAAAATTTGGAATTTAAAAACGGGGAACAGGCTTAGACCCCCTTTTTATTTCAATGTTCGTGAGCGATAGCTTTAAAATGTATATACGGGCTGGACGCCAGGGCCCCTTCAGACCAATCCCCCACAGAATCAGAAAAGAACGTTAAGAGAAGCATTTCCTGGACAAGCTGAGACCCCCCCCAAAAATCGTTGTATAAAAATCATTTCCCTTCAGTAAGACTTGAAAAACAGCCGTGGCAGCCCCTTCCCCCAAAATCAGCCCCAGTGAGGGGAAAGTTGGGGCTCCCAGCGTCTTTTTCCGGTTTTTAAATTTTGGGCGGTGACGTCACAAAATCCCCCCCGGCCCTCTGATTGGTTTTCATCGCTGCCATGAAACGGGCTTTTCCCTTTTTTCCCCCCAAAATTGTTTTTCCCCATGAAAACCCCATGGCTCGAAAGCCATTTTATCAATAAAAAGCACACTTGTTCACCCAAATACCCCAAATTTTCCGACTTCGTTCAAAACCCCAAAGTTTTCCTGACATTCTAAACAAATTTCATTTTCCGTTAGAATCAATTCCCCCAACCCTTAATAAAAACTGCCTTTTAATGGAGATGTGTGCATAAAACAAAAATAAAGCTGTTTTTCCCAAAGGGTTTTTTTTTCTGAAATCAAATTTTATTGAAAAATTTAAACTGCCGACCCCCCTCTCCACTTCTTTGGGGGAGGGAAGGCTCTAATGTATCAGTTTTTTAAACAAAACAGGTTTTCATAATCTTTAAATCATCTCCCAAAAAGGGGAATGCGTCTTTGACGTATAGGGGGATTTTGGGCCCCCCCTTGTTTGGGGTTTTTTTCTTGCGGGTGCTGACATTCCCTGTCAGGCTCCCTTTCCCACTTCGGGGTTTTTTGGTCATTTTTTGCCCCTTGAAATCCCCCGATAATTTAAGTGTAACCCGATTCAAAAGGCCCGGACCCTGTCATCTGAAAGTCATCCCCCCCAAAATCACAGCATTGTTTAAAATACCAAACCACGCCCCCTATAAATATTTCAAAACAGGGGCACTGCGGGAAAAATTTATAAAAAACAACATCGGGCTCTCTGCAGCCGGGAAATAAGCTTTTTTTTTTAAAAAAGCCCCATGAAAATTTAAATTCGGAACTATACTAATTTTGGGGGAAAGTTCAGCGAATCGGCTGAATCAAATTTTTTAGAAATTTGCTCATCTCTAGCGAATATGGTGCAAAAACTCCACAATGTTGTACATTTTGGGGCAAATGAAGCCTGTCAAAAATTTTGGCACTCCTTTTTCTTTTAAAAAAAACTGCCCAAAATTTTCCCCCCCTCTATGTGTTCATTTTTAAATTTCATATCTATACTCAACCCATTCATTTTTAAATATTTGGATTCCTTTTTTCCTTTTTATAAAAGAAATCAGTTTAAATAATTTCCATAAATTCTGTTGATGACCTGAACAATCTTTAAAGTAGGACTGAGATTAATACAATAAAGTTGAAGAGCTCAGTTGCCCACTGTGAACTTTGAAGCCCTTTTAGGCTTTTCAAGGTTTTTGGTTTTTTTTGTTTTCTTTGGCTGCAGCTGGAAAAATGATGAGAAACTCAAAGATGAGAAAAGAATTTCTGGAGGCAGCATAATAGTTCAGACCACCTCTGAGCATTGTTCTGCTTTATTGCCTTTCAACAGCCAGTGAACTTTCTTAAACAGGCAAATCCTTTACTAGAATTGTTGCTCCTCACTGGGCAAAAACACAGGTTGAACACAAGTTAGGTCCCGGGGATCAATTTTGTAGGACAGGCCCGCAGCAAGGACTTTCCCAACTAGGCCCTTTGGACTATATTAAAACTACTTTATTTTTTTTTTTTCACTGAAAATTTTGGGCCCTTTAAAAAAAACAAGGTGAATAAAAAAAGAGTTCCAAAAATTAAACTGCTCCACCTATGGGGAAAAATGCAAAAATAAAGTGTCCTAATTTTTTTGTTTAGGAAATGAACCGAAAGCTGCTCATATAAAAAGGTAAAATTAAAGGGGGATTTGTAGTCATTCCTGATATGTCTGTTTTAGTGAATACTTGTGTTCCATGTAAAATAACAATTCTGGGGCATCTTTTTTTTTATGTTTTTACTGAAACTATTTAAAGGAAAAACCATTCTAGTTTTGCAAGAGGTGTTTCCTTGAGACACAGGCTGTCAGCAATGATTGGACAATGTCAGACCGAGCAGATTGGCAACATTTTTTACGATTACTTTAAAGATTTTTTTAGGGGAATACAGGGGAAATTGGAAAAAATGAAATCGAAAGGTTTTCATAAAGGGAAAAAAGGTTTTTGGGTTTAAAAACTAAAGAAAAAATTTCCTTTCCCCAAAAGGGCAGGGGGGAAAAAACTAGAGGAGAAAACCCTTCTAGACCTAATATTTACTAAAGACCCGACACAATAAAAAAGTTTCAGGTGAGGGGCATTAGGGAAAAAGTGGCCCAAAAATATAGTCATTTCCATTTTTCCCTTTAATAGAGTTTTTTTTCAGGGCCCCCAAAAACTCTGAAATTTTTGAAAGGTATTTTATTCTATTTTGGGGGCCCTAAATGTATTGACGGGGCAAGCAGAACAAATAATAAAGAAAATATTTATAAAAAAATTTTGGCGCCCACTGTGAGAGGTGAACCCAAAATTCCCTATGGGAAAAATAAAATTTGGGGAAAAAGGAAAAACCCAATGTGGATTTAACGAGTTTCAGCTACAAAAAAAAACAGGGCCGTGAAAAAGGCGGGTAAGAAGCTTAAGGAAAAAAAAAAAGGTGTTAAAAAAAAGATAAAAGGGATCAAGCTTGGGGGAGGGGAAAGACATATTTAGATAGAAAGGGAAAGCTTCCCTGAAAAAACTTTGAGGGTTTCGGTTCACAATTTTTGAAACAAAAGATGTTTTTAAACTGCCACGGGTTTTTAACGGATTCAAATCGGGCCGTCCTTTTACTATCTTTTACCCCTCAAAGAGGGCCCCCTTCCCGTCCTGTCACTGGGTCCAAAACCCACCCCCATTTTTACAGAGGGGAAAAAAAAAAAAAACACCCAAACCTGCCAAACTGGGACTTCTTATTAAAGCCTGTTGAGAGTGGGGGGGTGCAGAAAAACCAAAAAAGGAGGCACCCCCTTTCCCCCCATTTAGTTTTAAAACAATATAAAACCAAATATAAAAAGTATGGTTCTGCACAAAAAACATTTCAGAAAAAACATATCCCAAACCCGGGGGCCAAATGGCAGGGTGCGGCATAATATAAAAAATAAATATATTTATAAATATTATATATATATATATAAAATAATAAATATATATATAAAAATGTAAAACACGCACACCACTTTCCAGCGGCAAAACTAAATGCAAAAGGGCAGTAAAAACGGGGGTCCCTAAAGGGAAACATTTATGCAAATTTTCATTTCATGAAAAAGGGGCCCCTTTTGGTTTTCTGCACCCGCCCACTCTACAGGCTTCATAAGAAGTGCGCGCAAAATAATTTCTCCTGAAGGGCTTATCTCTGGGGCCCCCCCGGTCGACCCCGGGATTGTTCCGGGGGGAAAGCATATTAGGCCTGCGTCCGCAGGAAAATTTTTGAAGTGGGAACATTGCTCCTGGTAGCCGGGAAACCCAGGTCCCGCATTTGTTCCTCCTTCTCCCTTTTTTTTCTGGGGGCCCCTTGCTAAGGGCTCAGGGAATTCTTTAAATCCTGTGTTACTTTGCCCAGGGAAAGACCCTTTTGCCACAAACCCGGGGGGTCTGCTGAGTTTTGCTTCCCCGGGCCCTCCTGGTCTCATGTGGTGATGGACTTCAATCCCCGGGACCTTCCTTCCTCCTGCTGCATCATTGATGTCGCTAGTTTAAGCTGTTGCGCTTGTGCGCAATCTGTTTGCACTGCTGAGCCACGATAGTGGTGAGATTGGAGACACTCGGAAGAGGCACCTTGGCGGGATCCATGGCCAGATCTTACTTTCACGGTCAACATTAGTGGATCCATGGTATAAGCCCCGCCAGGGAGTGGAATCTAAGTAGGTCCCGGTATTCACCAGAGCCCGCTGCAAAGCGGAATGGACTTGCTGTGGCGGGAGTCTACCATTTCGCTACCCCTGAAGTGACTTGCTTGTGGTGGCAACCAAGGATTAGCGTGGTACAAAATCGTTAGGCAAGATGTAGTCAGGGACAGGCGGTAAGGTCAGGAAAGGTGGCAAAGATTTGTGGTCAAGAGACGTAGGCAAAAAATGTACGGTACACGGGATATAGACGAGACTGATAAACGCTTTTCAATAGGCAACAGGGCACTAAAGATCCGGCGGGAGTACCAGGAAGGGGCAGGTTTAAATAGGGACAGCGACCGGCAATAGGAAATTACCGGTTGCAAAGTATAGGCATTTAAGAACACTGTTGATTTGCTGTCTTTGGAGTACAGTTCTTCAATAAGAGACTGTGAACAAATCATTACTTTTTTAATATTTATCCTATTTGTCCTTTTCAAAAAAATCTTGTTTTAAATAGTCATTTCTTCTTGCTAATTTTATTGAGTGTCCGAAAGGTCATTTTTTATGCTTTTGAGGTTGTGCTGCTGTAAAAAGACACGCGTTAGTCAATGTCCTTTTCCCAAAATTCTTGTTGCAAATAACAATTTCTTCTTGCTAATTTTATTCTGAGTGTCCATAAGGTCGTTTTTGCTGGTTTTGGGATCAGGATACTGTTAAAGGGGTGCCATGGGTGCCAATAGGGCAGTACTCCGGTCAGTAGCCCTAATCAAAAAGGGACCCAGTGATATGTTAAAAATAGGAACTAGTAATGGGTGGGGCTCCATTTAGCTGCATGAGGCCCTGAAATGGTTAATAGATGACTGACGGCAGCCCTGCCTACCTCTGAACCCCTAATAACTATGGCACTACCAGCTGAAGCTCCATGTTCCCTGTTGGGATGTTCTTGCTGTCACCACATATATGACATTTTCTTGGGCTCCTGCCAGTTACCATGTGCTATTTACAATACCGGTGTCTTTTTATGTGTCAAAAGGGCCCCATGGCAGCTGCTGGTGCTGCACCTCATAGCTATGCTATCCTCATCTTTTCAGTTAGCCATTAAAAGGAATGAATTATTTTAGCCTGTTAATTTTTTTTTTGTGACTTTTAGAGCCAAATTTTCTTTTACTAAGTTGTTCCACGTATTCATTTTTACTTGTATGGATGCTAATTGCAGCTTCTCCTCACCTGTATGTGTATAAAAATTAACCAGAACATCTTCTCCTATTAACTTTAATGGAGTTCAAATTTCAGTTCGAGTTCAACTCAAACTTCGAACCGAACTTCTCAAAATTAGAGTATTTACTCGAACTGGAACTTTTTATGCTCCGCTCATCAACAGGCGCGTAACTACAGGATTATCAGGGGTAGCAGTTGCTACGGGGCCCGGTGGATTGGGGGGGCCCCGCGGCAGCTGCTATACCTTGCACCCTGTATGCCGTGGGGGGCCCCCCCGGGGCAGTAAACACAACAGTTACTGCAGTGGGGCAGAGCTGGGGCCGGTCGTGAAGCCGGGGGGGGGGGGGGGCACCCCCGCGCCGGGCCCCACCCCTTGCTTACAGGGCCCCTCTCAAATTGAAAAGCGTCCGTGCGAGTGCTTTAAAATTTAAGATAACGGCGGAGGGGGGAGAGCTGTGCGCCCCCTGCCCCCCCCGACATCACCAGAGGCGGCGCGGGGGGGAAAAGTGGTCACCCCCCGGGGCCTGCCGAGTTCGCCCTCGGCCCCCAAAAGCCAAAAGCGCAGGTTTGGGGGCTGGGAGGAAACGGAGACCCCGGGGGGAGCCGGGGGGAAAAGTAAGAGCTATGGGGTGGGGGGGGGTAATCCCTACGGGGGGGGGTTTAAAAGGAAAAGGGGGGGTAAATCCCTACGGGGGTTCAAAAGGTTTTGGGGGTGTGGGGGGGGGGGAATACCTCGGGGGGCTCAAAAAGGAAGGGGGGGGGGGGGTGAAAAAATTTAAGGGGGGTTCAAAAAGGAAGGGGGTGGGGGGGGGGAGAATACCTACAGGGGGGGAACAAAAGGAAGGGGGTGTGGGGGGTGGAAAAATACCTACAGGAGGGCTTAAGGAAGGGGGGGGGGAATCCTCAGGGGGCTCAAAAGGAAGGGGGTGGGGGGGAAAAAACCCTACGGGGGGCTCAAAAGGGAAAGGGGGTGGGGGGGGGGGGAAACCCTACAGGGGGTTTTAAAAAGGGAAAGGGGGTGGGGGGGGGGGAATAAAACCAGGGGGGGTTCTAAAGGAAAGGGGGGTTTGGGGGGGAGGAAACCCTACAGGGGGCTCTAAAGGAAGGGAGTGGGGGGGAAAAACCCTACGGGGGGGTCAAAAGGAAAGGGGGGTTTGGGGGGGAGGGAATCCCTAAAGGGGGCTCTAAGGAAAGGGGGTGGGGGGGAAAAAAATTCCTAAGGGGGGTTAAGGAAAGGGGGGTGGGGGGGAGAATACCTACGGGGGGGGTCAAAAAGGAAGCGGTGTGGGGGGGGGAATACCTACGGGGGGGGTTAAGGAAAAGGGGGGGGGGGGGGTGGAAATACAGGGGGGCTCAAAAGGAAGGGGGGGGGGGGTGAGAATCCCAAAGGGGGGTTCAAAAGGGGGAAGGGGGTGGGGGGAAATCCCTCGGGGGGTTTAAGGGAAGGGGTGGGGGGGAGAGAATACCACGGGGGGTTTAAAGGAAGGGGGGTGGGGGAATACCTACGGGGGGCTCTAAAGAAATGGGGTGGGGGGGGAATATACAGGGGGGCTTTAAAGGAAGGGGTTGGGGGGGAGAATAACGGGGGGGTTCTAAAGGAAGGGGGTGGGGGGGATACCTACAGGGGGGCTCTAAAGGAAGAGGGTGGGGGGGGGGGGAATGCCACAGGGGGGCTCTAAAGGAAGGGAGTTGGGGGGGAGAGATACTAAGGGGGGCTCAAAAGGAGGCGGTGGGGGGGGGAGAAACCCTACGGGGGCTCAAAGGAAAGGGGGGGCCTATAGTACAGGGGGCTTTAAGGGGGGGGGAAAATTCCCTAATGGGGCTCTAAGGGGGGGGGGGGAACTATGCCAAAGGGGGCCCTAAAGGGGGAGGGGGGGAAAATTCCCTCGGGGGCCCCTAAAGGGGGGGGGAACATGCCTACAGGGAGCCTTTTTGCTTGGGGGGGAAAAAATTTATCCCTAAGAGGGTTTTTTTAATAAAAGGGGGGGACTTTTTGTTACAGGGGCCCTAATCACGGGGGGACTATTTGCCTAAAAGGGGGCCCTTCACGGGGGGGGGATATTTTGCTAAAGGGGGCCCCCAAATTAAAGGGGGGATTTTGCAAAAAAAAGGGGGCCTAATTACAGGGGGGATATTTGCTACAAGGGGGTTAATCTAGGGGGGGGGGGACTATTCTCCCTCGGGGGGCTCTAATCTACGGGGGGGAAAAATATTCTACCTACAAGGGGGTTTTTAATTTTACAGGGGGGAACTATTCTGCCTCAGGGGGGATATTTTGCTCGGGGGCCCTATCTACGGGGGGGGGGGGTATTTCTGCTACAAGGGGGTTTAAAATCTACCAGGGGGGGACTATTTCCCTCAAGGGGGCTCAAAATAAGGGGGGGGGAAATATTTCCCTACAGGGGGTTTCTAATCTACGGGGGGGGGAACTATTCTGCTAAGGGGGCCCCTAATTACGGGGGGGGGGGGGATTTTTCTCCACAATGGGGCCCAAATCTACGGGGCCCTTTTACCTAAGGGGTGCCTAAGTACGGGGGCCCCCCATTTACCTAATAGGAATAAGTACCCCCGGGGGCCGGAGCCCCTACATCCCCTCAAGTCCTGCTACTGCCCGGTGGGTCAAAGCTATAGTCCCCCCGGGGGCCCCGGGGTTGTCCCTAAACGACTGTGGGGCCCAAATTCCAGGGGGTAATTTTACCATTTGGGCCCATTAAAATTTGGGGGTTTGTACTGAGGGGAGGGGGCCTCACTTGGGAAATGAAAAAAAAAAGTAGGAGTCTCGGTTTTTTGTTGAAAAATTCTACGGGACGGGTGGTGGACGGGGAAAATCATCTGGAGGTCGGGCCCCAAAATAGAGAGAAAAGGAAAGTAAAGCTCCTCGAAAAAAAGGGCACCTGTGAGGCCCTAATGTAAGAAAAATTTTTTGCAAAGCACCGTATATCTGGTATTACCATTAGGGTCACTGTATGGTGGTTATATCGCCTGCAGAGCTGTGTCCCTGTATATACCACTATATGGTCACTATTGGCGTTCTATTGGCTTTGTTACTGATCGTAATGTTTGGGGTATTTTTAGTCACTTTTTGGTTGTTTGGCGGTATAGTCAGGTTCCCATGTAAAAAGGGTTATTAGTAAAGTTTAGTCTTGGTACAGTGGTTTGTTTGTGCAGTATGATGGGGATATGTATGGTGGATTTTCCCCTTTTTTTATCTCATTATCTAATGCATGTCCTGGTAAATGTTTGTGGGGGGAGGGGGGGTGGGGGGGGGGGGGGATCCAAAAATTTGCTTTGGGGCCCGGGTTCTTAGTTAACCCCGTCACACTAAATAAAAAAATTAACCC
Organism: Phyllomedusa bahiana; assembly: GCA_025379985.1. NCBI lineage: Eukaryota > Metazoa > Chordata > Amphibia > Anura > Hylidae > Phyllomedusa > Phyllomedusa bahiana. The sequence goes on along the minus strand of JAODAL010010471.1, from coordinate 46,158 downwards.
GACTAGTGATGGGTTGTGTCAACTAGTTATGAGTCGATAGTCGATATCGTCAATTACCATGACGTAGCGACGGCAAAAAAAGATTATCGCCGATGACATTTAAATTTATGGGAGAGGAAGAACCCTTATTCTTACACCCCAAAAAAAGGGGTGGAGAAGCTGGAATTTAACATCCACAACGTAAAAAAGGGTGTTTCTTAAAACTTGGGGGAAGGGCAAATTGGCAACAAGAGTACAGAAAAAAAACTGACAACTATTATATCCCGTCCTGTACCACGCTGACCCTTTAACCCGCATGACCCCCAAATTAAAAGGCGAAAAACAGTATGATTGAAAAAATCATTTTGTTGAAAGGGCATTGACTATACCCGTTTTGAAGCAGCATGACCTTATCTGTCTGCCAACAGAATAAAAGTGCCGGAAAAAGGAGTCTTTGAACCACCATTTTAGTTATATGGATTACATATGGCAGTTTTGCCACCACTGACAACAGGCAGCAGTTACTATGAAATAATGTGTAAACCAATTTGCGTACAAGTGCACGATTAGCGCCAAACTGAGACGCACTGAGTGAAATAGAAGTATTAAAAAGTTATAAGGATTAATATGGCGGCCTTCGCACCACTGACTACAGGTACAATTTTCTATAAAATATGTATAACGCAATTTGCGTACAACTAAGCTCTCTGCGCAAAACAGATGCAGGGACTGCAATAAGAGTGTTTAAATGTTATATGGATTAATATGACTGCCTTCGCACCACTGACTACAGGCGCAATTTATTATAAAATATGTATAACACAATGTGCGTACAACTGATCTCTTTGCGCCAAACAGACGCACGGACTGCAATAAGAGTTTTTAAATGTTTTATGGATTAATATGGCAGCCTTGGCACCACTGACTACATGCGTAATTTACTAGGAAATATGTATAATGCAATATGCGTACAACTGAGCTCTTTGCGCCAAACAGAGGCACGGACTGCAATAAGAGTATTTAAATATTGTATGGATTAATATGGCAAACCTTCTCACCACTGACTACAAGCGTAAATTAAAAAAATCACAGAAAAATATACAAAATCCACTCTAAAAAATAACTTTTAATACTTATCAATTAAAAATACACATATCCAGTATAAATGTCATTTAACATCCTACAACCCACACTGGAAGAAAAAATGTATGTATCATATGTCCTGAAAGGCAAAAGATAACTTAATAACCACCACACTGTCCAACAACTCTATGGACAAAACAATGGATAACACTCATATTAACCTATTCTGGCCCCTACTGTTATCCTACCAAATACGTGGGGACATCGCCCTAAAAAGGGCGGCCCCATCACTGAAGGGCTCTCCCTATATAGCCTTAACACATATATAACCTTAATGGTGGTCACCAAATACCTTTACAAAACACAATTTTTTCCAATAATAATCATAATATGCAGTGCATAAATAGTACAATGATTGATAAATAGTAAAATCTTAAAAGTAGTTTTACGTCCTTATATGTAAGAGTCACATCCCGATGCGTTTCCCCCTCCAAATAGACAGAGGGTTCCTCAGGGGATCACAAAGGACCAAGCTCCCAGATGCAGAGCATTCCACCAGCTGGTAGGTAGTGAGGTGTTGTCAACCAGCTGGTGGAATGCTAATAAACCCTCACATCAGCCTGCAAAAAGAAGCCCTCACACAGGTTCGTAGAAAATGTAAGATGCAAAGAGGATTCAAAAGTAAGTTTTTTTTTTCTTTTTTGCTTTTCTAAAGGAGTAAAACTGAATGAAAACCATAGAAGTTTGATATCACTGGACTTGTTCCGACCCCCAGATTAAACATAACATGTAATTTAAACCATACACTGAACTCCCCCCAAAAAATGGTGCAATATCAGTTTTATTCCCTTTCCATTGCTGGGATGTTGCAGCTGCAGTAACTGTGCGTCAGGTCCAGAAAATGATTGTAGAAAAGATGAAGGTGTTTTATTCCCTGTTATCAGCTATTGCAGACTACGAAGAAGCTGACTGTAGGATAACTATGCAATCTATTGCTCCCTTTTATCAACCATTTCATTGTTTGTTCTAAATATATTTCTTTACTACAGATTTTTTTTTATGAAAAAAGATATAGGAATGAGAGGCCAAAGGCTTCAATAAAATTCCAGTCATCAGGAAAAGTCATCATGGCACTTTGGGCAGATGGAGAAGAAATGAAAAGGGAACCTCTATAATGCTAGGCAACAAATTTAAACTTTTTTATGTTCCCGGCTAATAAGTGTTATTTCCTGACTGCTTTTCCTAAAAACAATGGAAAACAACATTTGTTCCCCACAAACTTTGCTTTTCTGATTGGTACAGTGAAATTTTTGAATTTACCTATTTTACATTGGGAAATGGCAATTTTACATTATATCTCGTTCACATAAAGTCAGAAAAAAACAAACTACTTCAGATTTAACATTCATTTTCAGAAATGAGTGGATTTTTGAGATTTGCATTTCTATTGATAATCGCTTTCACAAATCAAACCCCAAATGTTATCTCTAGAGATGGGCGAATTTCTCAAAAATTCGATTCGGTGACTTCACCGAATTTTACGATAAAATTTGTTTCGGTCCGAATTACTTCGGGACGAATCACGTTAAAAAATAGCTATTTCCAGGCTGCACGGAGCCTGCAGGGTGCTGTAGAACGTTGTGCCATGCTTAAATATGCAGAGGGAGCTTGGTTTGGTCTTCATACAATATTGTGTTTTAGTATGACACGCACATGACTGCCGCCACTCTTAGAATCACTTCACTATATAATTCCCTGGGCACTTAAGAGGGCAAAACTGACCAAAAAACTGAAGCGGGAATGTAGCCTGATAAAGTCATGGCAGCGAAATCAGGAAAAAAACAAGCTGATAGCTCAGGTGGCAACATCAGTGACAGAGTGTGGAGGTGATGGCGGCAGCCACAGCAGCATGATGTCAGAGAGTGGCACAATGACATTCTGGAGGTGGCAAAAACAGGAGTAGGCCACAGAGTGGCACAATGGCACAGTGTGGAGGTCACGGCAGCAGCAGCATGAGGTCATACAGTGGCATAATGACATTCTGGAGGCGGCAAAAACAGGAGTAGGCCACAGAGTGGCACAATGACATAGTGTGTAGGGCACGGCAGCAGCCACAGCAGCAGCATGAGGTCAGGCAGTGGCACAATGACATTCTGGAGGTGGCAAAACAGTAGAAGGCCCCAGAGTGGCACAATGACCGAGTGTGAAGGTTATGGCAGAAGCCACAGCAGCAGCATGAGGTCAGAGAGTGGCACAATGACATTCTGGAGGTGGCAAAAACAGGAGTAGGGCCACAGAGGGGGCACAATGAACGGTGTGGTGGTTCATGGCGCAGCAGCATGAGGTCAGACAGTGGGCACATTGACATTCTGGAGGTGGCAAAAACTGGAGTAGGCCACAGAGTGGCATAATGACAGAGAGTGGAAGTGACGGCTGCAGGAGCAACAGCATGAGGTCAGAGAGTGGCACAATGACACAGTGTGGAGGTCACGGCAGCAGCAGCAGCAGTAGGTGAGACAGTGGCACAATGACATTCTGGAGGGGGCAAAATCAGGAGTAGACCACAGAGGTGGCACAAGGGACACAGTGTGGAGGTCATGGCAGCGCAGCATAAGGTCAGACAGTGGCACAATGACATTCTGGAGGTGGCAAAAACAAGGGGTAGGCCCACAGAGTGGCACAATGACACAGTGTGGAGGTCACGGTAGCAGCAGCATGGGTCAGGCAGTGGCACAATGACATTCTGGGGGTGGCAAAAAACGGAGTAGGCCACAGAGTGACAAAATGACAGAGGGAAAGGTGACGACGGCTGGAGCAAACCCATGAGGTTGGAGTGGCACAATGACACAGTGTGGAGGTGACCGCAGCAGCAAAAATTTAGAGCAGCAGTAGGAGGTAAGAGAGTGGCACAATGACACAGTGTGGAGGTGGGTGGCAATTACCAGTCCTGGTAAAGTGGTTGGTGGCAGATGGAGAAATTTGTCAGCGGATTTGTGGCATCATAGGTGGGGCGGCATCAGAATAGTGGCTGAGGCAGGTATTTGAACCAGACTCATTTTCACCAGTTTGGGTGAGGCGTCATGGCTGATGTAGTCTGATGCCTAAGGCATTGGTGTGTGGAAATCCGGGGCGATCCACGCCTGATTTATCTTGAAAAAGGTCAGTCGTTCCACATTTCCGTGGAAAATGGGGTTTCCTTGGGGTAACGATGGCCCCCGCCGCACTGAACACCCGCTTGATGCCACATACGGGGCCGGCAGGACAGCTTCTCCACTGCAAACTCGGCACCGGCCAACTGACTACGGAGGATTTCCCTATAGTATTTGAGTTTGTCCTCCCTCTCAATAGCTGGGAAAAAGGCCCCATTTCGCCCGGCAGCGAGCGCCCCATAGGGTGGACAGCCAGAAGACATCCCTCTGCCGGATGGTGACTATTCGGCTGTCACTAGCCAGGCAAATCAGCATGCTGCGGGCCATCTGCACAAGTGACTCCGAGAGGCTCCCTGCCTCCATCTCCACTGTATACTTCCCGGTGCTTGGGGGTCATCTGCCTCGTCTTCCTCATCTCCATTTTACCCCTCCGGGCTGCTCTGCTCCCCCTTCTTGTCACCGGGGTAGAAGATCCACTCATTTCACCAGACAATGCTTCTGCTCCAATGTCCTCCTCCTCCTCCATTTCAGTCCCCCCCGGACTCAAGTGGCCACGTGATGTAGTCGCCAAGTCTCCAGTCCCCTGCCCAGACAGATTTTTCAGCATCTGTTCCGGACATGAAGCAGTGGAATGACGTTATTCATCCCGTAGTCTGGCCGGACTAACAAATAACGTCGCCCCTCGAATGGCCTCAACAAACGGCGGGTCACACATGAGCTGCCACTGGCTGACATCAAAGTTACACAGGGGAGTACTCCTGTCCGCCTGAATCATCAAAAAATCGTTTAAAGGCCTTTCTCTGTTCATACAGTCGGTCCAACATGTGCAGGCTGGAATTCCAACGGGTGGAACATCGCATATTCGAGTGTGTTGGGGGAGGGCCGTTTTTGCCGCTGCAACTCGAGGAGGGTCAACCTGGCTTTGTATGAATGTATGAACTGCATGCACATTATCATGGCAATTTTCAGAAACTTCTGAAGATCGGTGGAATACTTCAGGAACCTTTTCACAACCCGATTGAAAAACGTGCACATGCAGGGCGCATGGACCCTCCTCCTCGGTGCAGCGCTGACACCATGGGTTTCCTCCCATTGTCCGTCACCATGGTTTCCGATTTGCAGTTGGCGTGGAGAAAGCCACACATCGATTTCTTGCTGCATGAGCGGAGCGTTCCTCCCCTGTGTGACTTCATTCGCCGAGGCAAGCCAGGTGTAGAACTGCGTTACACCCCATTTGCCCTACAAAAAGTGGGATGATGTAGCAGTACTTGTGGAGGCTGAGATGTTGGTGGTGGAGGAGGAGGAGGAGGCGGACATTGGCGCAGGAGCTGCAGTTTGACAACGTGGAGGAGAAAGAGCCGTTTCCTGTCCAAGTTGTTGGTGTGCCTGGGCAGGAAGCACATTCACCCAGTGGCAGGAAGCACATTCACCATGGTTCCGATTTGCAGTTGGCGCGGAGAAAGCCACACATCGATTTCTTGCTGCATGACGCGGAGCAGTTCCTCCCTGTGTGGGCTTAGTTGCCGAGGCAAGCAGGTGTAGAACTGGTGGGCACCGGGTGTGCCCTAAACTTGTGGAGGCTGAGATGGTGGTGGTGGTGGAGGAGGCGGACAATGGCGCAGGAGCCGCAGTTTGACAACGTGGAGGAGAATGCGCCGTCTCCTGTCCAAGTTGTTGGTGTGCCTGGACAGGAAGCAGATTCACCCAGTGGGGCCGGTTTAAAAAACATGTTTCTGGCCTGACGTAGTTACAGCTCCACACGTCCGCACTGCCCTGCACTTGGAACAAACCGATAAGCTCAAGGAAAGGCCCACCTTCTGTTCTACATATTTATGAAGTGCTGGTTTCTGCCTTTTTGGAAAATAAATTACGGCTTGGAACTCTCCCTCCCCGGTCGGCACAAGCCATTGTTCTCTGAAAGGTGCAGAGTCCACCATTTGGAATGGGAGGGACTGCAGTTCCAACAAACTTGGACAGGGCACGGTCGCTTTGCACCCTTTGGTGGTTGGACGCTTACTGTTGTCTCTTTGCAATCGCCTCGCTGACTGACTGCTGGCGCCCTGAGTAGCGAGGACCGGAGCATCTGGCCAGGGAGATGAGGTCAAAGAGAAACAGCTCCCTTCTGCAGAGGGGGTGGAGCCTTGACTGGCTGCAATGGCATGTGTGCCAAAGGGCGCTGCTGCTTTCTGTTGCTGCGGCGGCAGGATGGCCACCACATCTGAGCCACGTTTCTCCCAGGCCACCGGATGGGTGAGCTACATGTGTTGACGCGGGTCGTGGTGCCACGTTAGCTTCCTGGCCATGCTTCACTTTCTGCCCACAGATTCTACATATACCATATTCGGTCCTCCGGGTCTTATCAAAGAACTGCCACACGCCCGAGTAGCTGATTTTACCGCCAACGCTCCGCACTGAGTGACTTCCCGCCGCTGCCTCGCTGAGCCCTGTGGCCCGTACTTTCTTGGGACCTGCGAAGCGTGTTTTTTTACCCGTGGCCCCTTGGCTCCCACTCACACGGCTGTTCCCGCTGACTCACGACACCCCAACCACTTGGGGGGGGTGGGGCCCTGCCTGATGCGCAAGCTGACGTCCTCTTTTCCTGACGATGATGAAACCTTGCTACCCGGCACCCAAGTGCTACATCATTCATCTATTTGGGTTTATCGTCACTGCTGTACACATCACCGGTCTTGGTATGCAGAGGCTGACCCTCACAAACATGACCTCCCTGCCATTCCCCATCTATGCTTTGCCCTACTGCAAGAAGCAAGGGGATATTGGGGCCCCCCTTTTTTTGCCAAGTAGCTGCTGATGCCCTCCTCAAATTTTTTTCCTCGCTATATAGTGGCGCTGAGGGCCCCCCCAATAGTAGATTTGGCTGAGGGACCGGATGGGACAGAGGAGGGTTGAGGACAGGTGAGGGGGCCCCTGACCCGCTCCGGGCCATGCCAAACTAAGGGTTGTGTCTGAGTTCCCACCCACTTTGGTGGGGGTTGTCAAATGTCATCTGGGAAGGGGGAAATGGATGACCTAGTAACCATCAAAAAACCTTGGGTTGCTAGTCGACACGGGGCCGCTAGATGACAGCGGCAGGTTGTGGCCCCACCCAGTGACCCCTGCTGCAAGTCCCTTGCTGTGCTGCGACCTGGGCTGCTCCAGGGGTGTTTGTTTCCCCTGCCACTCGCGGTGGGAAAAGCCTGCCACCTCTCTGTCTGGGCATACTATTTGTTCTAAAATGTACAGACCTGTTGATGAAGATATCTGTATATGAAGGTACACACCCCGTATTTGACACCAAATGAACCAGTAACAAGCTTGGGTAACCCTTGGATATAAATTGCGCTCACAAATGGCAGGAAATTGACTTGTATGTGCCGTTTAAACCGCTGTGTATTTTACTTGAATGTAAAAGCACAAAACAGGCTTAATTACCTTTGGATATGAAATTAATGTACAGAATTTCTTCTGTGGCGGTGAAAAAAAGAGAAGTTTCTTTTCACTGAGTACAACTGCAGAAAAATACTTAGTTAACCCTTGGATGTAAAATTGCGCCAAACAAGTGAGCAAACCACAAACTACTAGCTTTTGTTGGTGTTACAATGGGCGTGTTTTTTACGCTACACAAACAATAGAAAAAAATATGAAATTAACGCTTCGCTTAGTGATTATTGCTACAGGAAATTTTATTTTTTGGCGCGTGAAATAAGACGGTTTATTTTTGTCTCACAGGCAGTAAAACAAGCTTAATTACCCTGGATTATAAATTGCGCAAAAGAATTGAGACGCACAAACTATAACTTTGTAGCGTGTTACAATGGCATATTTTTTTACCTACACAACATGAGAAAAAATTGTAATTAACTTCGTTGTGAATTATCCTACAGGAAAATTGTATTTTTGGCGGTGAAAAGACGGTTTATTTTTTGTCACCACAGGAATAACAACGCTTAATAACCCTCTGGATATAAATTGCGCAAAAAGGAAGCGTTGAGCAGCCACAATATACTAATTTGTAGCGTGTTTACAATGGATATTTTTACATAACAACAAGAGCGAGAAAAAATTGTAATTAACCTTCGACTTGTGAATTATCCTACAGGAAAATTGTATTTTTTGGCGGTGAGAACAGAGGTTTTTTTGTCACACAGCAGAAAAAACCAAGCTTAATTAACCCCTGGATATAAATTGCGCAAATGAATTGAGGCAGAGCATGCCACAAAACTCTACTAACTTTGTAGCGTGTTACATTGGCATATTTTTACACTACACTACAGCGAAAAAAAATTGTAACTTAACCTTCGCTTGTGAATTATCTACAGAAAATTGTTATTTTTTGGCGGTGAAAAAGAAGGTTTATTTTTGTCACCACAGCAGAAAAAAACAATGCCTTAATTAACCCATGGATGTAATTGCGCAAAAGAATTGGAGTAACCACAAAAAACTACTAGTTTGTTAGCGTGTGTGTTAATGGCGTATTTTTGACGCTACACAACAAGAGAAAAATTGTATTAACTTCGCTAGTGAATTATGCTACAGGAAAAATTGTATTTTTTGGTGGTTGAAAAAAAGACCGTTTCTTGGGTAGTCAACACAGCAGAAAAACAACGTTAATTAACCCTGGATGTAAAAGAATTGCGCAGAAAAAAATGAAGTAGTAGTGGTAGTTTGTTATTGTAAAACGCTTGTTTCTTTAATGAATACAACCAGTAACTGTCTTAGATCCCCTTGGATATTCAATGTGTGTGAGCAGGATAGCTTTAAAATTTATATGTAGCTGCAGTGGAAGACCACTGGACTTCAGATCCCAATAAACCCACAAAATCAGCAAATAGAACATAAGAGTAGCAGTCTCTGAGAAAGCTGAGACACCACAAAAAATCGATTTATAAAAACAGTTCTTCAGTAAGAGCATATCACAATCTGCCTCAGCAGCAACCATTCCCTGATCTAGTACAGTCGAGAGGAGTGTTGAGCTACCCAGCGTCGCGCCGGACTTAGATTGTGTGGTGACGTCACAGAATCGCGGTCTCTGATTGGCTTCATTCTCTGCACCATGTCATGCAGGCTATGCCTTTCTTCCTCCAGAGTTCTGTGCCCCATGTAACGCCATGTGCTTCGCAAGCATTTTATCAAATGAAAAGCAAACTTCGTTTCACATCCGAAGTACCCCAAACTTCGACTTATTAGAACCGAAGTTTTCCGAAATCGCTAAACGAATTCCACTTCGTTAGAATCAATTCGCCCATCTCTAGTTTGGGTACATTTTTCAGAACCAGAAATGGACCCAAGCACGTATCTAACAATACTCAGTGTCATTTAAAACAAATTTTTAGGATTTCAATGTAAAACACATATTGTCATTCAGACAATACATTGTCTTTCGGGTGCGTTTAACGGATTTGATCAAAGAATTGACATGTCAATTGTTGATCTGTTTTACGCATCCAACACCCTATTTAAAACTACAGGGTGCATTTCTGCTGCACAGAAAACATCCCCATCCTTCCTTCTCCCCTGTATGTACAGCGTTCGGCGAGCGCTGTACATATAGATCAGCGTCGCAGGGGGTGTGACGCACAGCTGTGCTCACACCCCCTGCGACGCTGGATCTCCTCAGTCGGCAGCCTCAGCCGGCCAGGAGATCTCCAAAGCTGGACGTGCTGCAGGGAACCTGATGAGGTGAGTAGCTTTTTTTATTTTATGTTTATTAGCTATAGGGACACTACCTGGCTATAGGGGGCACTACCTGGCTACAAGGGGGTACTACTGGCTACAAGGGGGCTACTACCTGGCTACAAGGGGGAACTACCTAGCTATAGGGGGCAATACCAGGCTACAAGGGGCACTACCTGGCTATAAGGGGGCATCTACCTGGCTATAAGGGGCTACTACCTGGATAAAGAGGGCATCTATCTGGCTATAAGGTTGCATCGACCTGGCTATAAGGGGCACTACTTGGCTAAAAGGGGCATTGACCTGGCTATAAGGGGGCATCGACCTGGCTATAAGGGGCACTACCTGGATAAAGGGGGATACTACCTGGTTATAAGGGGCACTACCAGGATAAACAGGGCTACTACCTGGCTATAAGGGGCTCTACCTGGATAAAGGGGGCTACTACCTGGATAAAGGGGGCTACTACCTGGCTATAAGGGGCACTTCCTGGATCAAGGGGGTTACTACTTGGCTATAAGGGGCCCCACCTGGATAAAGGGGGCTACTACCTGGCTATAGAGGGCACTACCTGGCTACAGGGAGCATCTACCTGACTAGTGGGGGCAACAACCTGGCCTTCTTCCAGAGCCGTTATGCAGTTAGGTGGGGTGACTGTGGCTTTTTCCAAGGGGCATGGCTCATGAACAAGATGGGCGTGGACATGCAAATAATATGCCGCTGCACGCTAAGCGCGCCGCCACTTCGACTCTCCCACTTTCCAACTTTCAAAAGTTGGCAAGTATGATATATGGTTCAAAATCAGCTCCCAAATCTGCTTCAAAAAAATGCGTGACTAGAGGCGTATTTTGAAGAATGTTTTGTAATCCTATCGCCATTGTTTCCTATGGGGATTTTACAAGCAAAAAACGCCTCAAGAATTAATGCCACTTATTTTTTCGGCTAAATTTATGCTTGTGAAATGCGCTTTATGTGAATGACAAGGAATATTTTACATTATATTCAATGAAGAAAGCACGTAAAACACAACGCTGATGTGAACCAGGCCTAAGTTGTACTTACATAAAATCATACAAACCATGTCACCCTAGTAATACCCTCGGCAAAATACAAAACTTAATGTCTTGAATATCATCAATTACCTCATAAAGGGCCTCATGTATGAAAACTGTCTTGGTCTAAGACTTTCTCTGCTGCCCATAGCGACCAATCAGAGCGCCCCTTTCATTTTTTCAGAGCACTATATGAACTGAAAGTGGAGCTCTGATTGGTCGCTATGGGCAACAAAGAAAGTCTTAGACCTGGACAGTTTTCATACAGAAGGACCAAAATGTTAGTAGCATTGTGCCGTCTTCATTGTTTTTTTCATCACATGTGGAGGAGAATGAGACCTAGCCCTATTCAATTGAATGATGTTGGCTGCAGAATTGTGCTTTTTCTTTTTTAATATTAATAAAAGGGAGATTTTATCGGGTATACATTCATGATGTTTCACAGTATGTAGTAAGAATAATTACCATATATAGCATAGTATAGTATATTCTGTCGGCAACTTTTTGTATTGTAGATGAGAACATGTCCATTTATTATTAAAATTTACGTTAAACAAAGAATTCTAGTCATCCTTCTGCCTTAAAGGAGTTTTGCGAAGAAGTGAGTTCCTTACCTAACAGGCTGATACTCCCCTCTTGAGGCTTGAAAAAAGAGGCATTGTGTTTCTGTGTTTAAAAAAACAAGTACCTCCTCTGTGATGTCATCACTCCACCTCCCATGCACGTTCCTGATACTCAGTCTCTGTATTTGAGTAAACATTGTTTGGCTAATCCACAGATGAGAACTGTATTGCGCACAAGCTATATGTGTTTTATTTCTCCCTCTTCTGTGCTCAGGAGAGAAGATAAGCTCAGCAGGCAGCGTTCTTTCATTCCTTCAGGAAGGGCTGCAGGGTGAGATGGAGGGGGACTGAGCAGAGAGCCAGGGAGCATCTGCATGTTTACTCAGATAATTACATTACAACCAGTGGATTCTCTATACAAAAGACACAGGTTCTTTCTCCCCAGTCCCTTATAAAGGGAGGGAGCGTCTGCATGTTTACTAAGATAATTACATTACAACCAAGGGATTTTCTATAAAAAAGACAAAGCATCTTTCTCCCCAGTACCTTCAAAGCTTGTTCATGGTCCCTGCTGTCAGATAAGAAGTGCAAACACAAAAGCGCAGCCAGATCAGCTCCTGTCAGCTCCTAGTTGTATCTAATGTAAACTATCAGGAAACCAAGGGCATGCAAGAATAGCTGGAGATCTCATATGATTCACTTTTTTTAATGACATATATTTAGAAAAGTGAAAAAAATACCCATTTTGGAGGATACCATGTCAACATTAGATCATGGCAAAACCCCTTTAAAAGAATTGTCTCACTACATTGTTTCATTTTACCTCAGTCCTGTTTTCTTGGTTTCATTTTGAATTCAGGGGCATGTTTACTGGCTTCTACTAGGCTACAGTAGAAGCCAGGTCTGTAGCTATAGCAACCAGTGCTGGCAGCCTATCAGGAGAGATCAAACAGGTCTATAGCTATAGCAACCTGAGGAGCTGATGCAGCCCATACAAGAGGGAATATCTAGGAATAGGTAGGACACTGTTAATGGACATATATTAAAAAGTGACTTTGTTTTTGCAAGATCTTTAACATAAAAAGCAATCCTTGTAGTGAGACAACCCCTTTAAGGGAAAAAGAAGCATTATGTTATGATTTTTAATAATTCTCTTTGGGGAACTTCAGATTCACCACATTTGGTGGGGAGAAACATGCTGTTTTGTAAATATTTTAAAAGATGTAGTGCTGCCGTCAAAGCTGTTGTATTATTAAGACAAATCCTGCTTTAAAGGGGTTTTGCCACGAAGTATAATTGATGTGGGAAGCTTGAAATTAAATGATAAACATTTTTACCATTCATCATTATTAAAAATTCTGTACCATTTTTGTTTTAGTTGCCCCCTTAGTGATCCATAGTGTACAGCTCATCTCTAGGGGATATGAGAGCTCCTCAGTCCTGCCCGCACATGCCCTGACATGAGGCAGCTATTGTCAGTCTATTCCCTGCCTCGTAATCACACAGACTCGCTCACTGCTGAACGAGTGTTCAACCCCAGGTGCTGTCATTATACTCCCGTCCTATGTACTCCTTAGTAATTAGTCAAACAGTACAAATAAATAAAAAGAAAAAAGAAACCTCAATCAGGTATGTGCATTGGGATAAAAAAAAATCCACATTTGGCTTCTGCCTAGTACCCCTATGTTGGAAGGCAGAAGTGCTAACAACTCAGCTACATTGTAGCTACTCACAGCTCTTTACATGAACAGAGCTTTGACTACAATGATAACACTGTAGAGAAAGGCATGGTGATGTTATCAAATATGCTGGGTCACATGATATACAGTTCAAACAAATCATATATGCCTCCTTTTGAACGCACTGAGAGCTAAAGCAGGAGATATCAAGTATGCAATGCCTTTGTGGCAAAACTCTTTTTTACTTTAATAGGCACAGTAATCAGTTGGATTGATTTGGATTTATCTAACCCCACTAGCAATTATTTTTGTATCTCCAGGAGAAGCTTCACTGCGGGACATTTAGCATTACTTGGTGCCCATTCACATCAATAGTCACTCAAGTAATAGACTTTCTGGCAAGACTGCAGGATCTTCTCCTGGCTCATAAAGATGGGTCACTGACAGGGGACCCTGTGTACGGGTGTCTATTTGCCATTATAGGGCATATAGAAAGGCATTTTCTTCATAAGAAAGCCTCTTTAACGATGTTTTAGGATTGAAGTTATCATACCTGCCAAACTGTTCCTATTATTTTATAGTAGATTGCTTCATTCCTTCAAATGGGTAGACCGGAGAGTCTGTTTTCAGTCTGTATTTTCCAAGTGAGCTGCTACAAGCACAGCTCCTGACCCTCGATCTTACACAAATAGGATAGCACATTTCCAATTAAAGTAACTGACCTCTGGTCTCGCTAAACCAATCCATTCTTTATACAGGCTTCCTCTGCTCATACCACATTAACTTCCATTTATTTATTTCTTCTTATCAAACAGAGCTGTCTTTGTATAATATGACAAAGGATCAGAAAACTATTTCATTAAAATGTACATTCCTACAAAATGCAATTGAACATACTAGCCACTCAGTAAACTGAATCGTGTTTTCAGAGCATGTACACTACCATTCAAAACTTTGGGGCCACCCAGACAATTTTGTGTTTTCCCTGAAAACTCATACTTTTATTTATCAAATGAGTTGCAAAATGAATAGAAATATAGTCCAGACATTAACAATAATGATTTTTAATTGAAATAATAATTTTCTACTTCAAACCTTGCTTTCGTCAAAGAATGCTCCCTTTGCAGCAATTCCAGCATTGCAGACCTTTGACATTCTAGCTGTTAATTTGCTGAGATAATCTGGAGAAATTTCACCCTATGCTTTCAGAAGTCCCTCCCACAAGTTGGATTGGCTTGATGGGCACTTTTTGCGTACCATATGGTCAAGCTGCTCCCACAACAGCTCAATGGGGTTGAGATCTGGTGACTGCGCTGGCCACTCCATTACAGATAGAATACCAGCTGCCTGCTTCTTCCCTAAATAGTTCTTGCATAATTTGGAGGTGGCTTTGGGTCATTGTCCTGTTGCAAGATGAAATTGGCTCCAATCAAGCACTTTCCACATGGTATGGCTTGGCGTTGCCAAATGGAGTGATAGCCTTCCTTATTCAAAATCCCTTTTACCTTGTACAAATCTCCACTTTACCAGCACCAAAGCAACCCTAGACCATCACGCTAACTCCACCATACTTGACAGATGGCGTCAGGCACTCTTCCAGCATCTTTTCAGTTGTTCTGCATCTCACAAATGTTCTTCTGTGTGATCCAAATACCTCAAACTTCGATTCATCTGTCCATAACACTTTTCCAATCTTCCTCTGTCCAATGTCTGTGTTCTTTAGCCCATATTAATCTTTTCCTTTTTTTAGCCAGTCTCAAATATGGCTTTCTCTTTGCCACTCTGCCCTGAAGGCCAACATCCCGAAGTTGCCTCTTCACTGTAGACGTTGACACTGGCGTTTTGCGGGTACTATATAACGAAGTTGCCAGTTGAGTATCTGCAAGGCGTCGATTTCTCAATCTAAAGACTCTAATGTACTTGTCTTGTTGCTCAGTTGTGCAGCGGGCCTCCCACTTCTCTTTCTACTCTGGTAAGAGCCTGTTTGTGCTCTCCCCTGAAGGGAGTAGTACACACTGTTGTAGGAAATCTTCAGTTTTTTGGCAATTATTCGCATAGATTAGCCTTCATCTCTCAGCACAAGAATGGACTGTCGAGTTTCACATGAAAGTTCTTTTTTTCTGGCCATTTTGCGAGTTTAATTGAACCAACAAATGTAATGCTCCAGATTCTCAACTCGTTCAAAGGAAGGACAGTTTTATAGCTTCTCTAATCAGCAAAACTGTTTTCAGCTGTGCTAACATACTTGCACAAGGATTTTCAAGGTTGTTCAAAATATCCAATAGCTTTCTTACACAGCAAACACAATGAACCATTAGAACACTGGAGTGATGGTTGTTGGAAATGAGCCTCTATACACCTATGTAGATATTGCATTAACAACCAGACGTTTGCAGCTAGAATAGTCATTTACCACATTAATAAATGCATAGAGTGTATTTCTGTTTTATTTAATGTTAGCTTCATTGAAAAAAAACTGTGCTTTTCTTTACAAAATAACAAAATTTCTAAGTGACCCCAAATATAGGAATATTTTAAGGTGGCAGGAGGCCTTGATTGTCCTCCAAAAAGCCCTTATCTCATCTCCTTTAAATGCAACTGAAGCTAGTGATTAGGCTCACAGTACCATATGAAGCAGGTTGAATTAAAAGCTTTGCTATCATAGTAAGCATCTGAAAGACTATTGTGAACAGATTAATTTTGGAAAGCTAATCTGCGCATTCAAAGATTTTCAAAGAGAAGATTAACAGCAAATTTTGACTGCAAAATCCTGCACTTGTTAAATCAGTTTTGGAAAAATAGAATGGGTATGTTGTGAGCTTGATGAGTTTTAGAAAATATGACTCCAGCTCTTGGCCAATACTGAAAACAAGATAATCATGGGGTGGAATCTGACTGATTGCGTCCCCGGTTTTACCATGAATGGCTAGGCACAGGGTCGGACTGGCCCACCAGAGTACCAGAGGAGCCCATAATGGGCCCAAGCTCTGTCACAATAATGTACACCTAATATTTTAGGGCCTCAAAGATCTAGCAGAAGACAACCTCATTTGGAGCTGCTTTTAAAAGTCACCCGATATCCAGTTTACCCCCCCTAAAACTATTAAACGTTGCTTTGGGGCAAACCTACGTATAAAGGGGGCAATCTCTCAAATTTGATTTCCCCCTTTAGGGGCCCAAGGAGTTTTTAAGAAAAAATTAAGCCCCCGGGTCTTTGGTCCCTAAAAAACTCCAGTTTTGTTTACAATTTTCCCCTAAAGGGGTTTTTTAAAAAAAAAAACCCATCAAAAAAACCCAAGAGCCAAATATCGGGACCATTTTTCTCCCTAAAGAGAATTCTACTTTTCCGCTCCCCCATTTTTTTTCTTCTCCCTTTAATTTAACACCTTTTCCTTCCATTTTTAAATTCAAAACCATTGAGAATTATTTTTATTGCTATTATTAATAACATTGTAGACGTAAAATGAATTTTATTGATTTTCTTCAAACAAAAAGTAAAAATGAGGACATCTCTACAGTTTTGAGGCAGAACAACCCCTAAAGTTATTAAAATCCCACAATTAGTTTTTTTCTGCTCTAGCAAAAAAATTTTCACGTTTTGTTTTCCATACCGTCTAAATTTTAAATTCCGTCTTAAAAGGAGATTGGAAAAAAAGGGGATTTTCCCAAACATTTTGGTTTTTAACTTTTAAAAAAAAACCCAAAAAAATGAACTTCAAAATCAGGAAAACCCAAAAGTATTATGTTTGCTGTGATACATAACATTGTAAAATCCCTGTAAGAAATTTTTTTTCGATGAGGTCACATTGAAAAAACTTTTAAAATACAGTCCCTGATAAATTTAACTTGGAGGGGGAAAAAAAATGTTCTTTAAGTTCCCCTATATTTTTAAGGTTTAATTTTAAAAAAGGGATTGAGGACTTTGTAATTTTTGTAAAAGGGGTTGGAAGGGTAATGTAATTGCTGTTTAAAGGAGGTGGGAAAATTTTTTTTTACCCTCAAGTTTAATCAAACGTTGGCTGGGTCTTGGGTCATACAGAACAATCTGGTACTGTAAGCCTATATATTTTCAAATTATAACAAATTTTCAAAGTAAAAATTAGTTGTCTTTTTACAAAAAACTTTTTTCAATGAATTTAAGACTTTTTTGGAAAAAGATAATCTACTCTTAATGAAAACAAAATGACTGCGGAGCTTTCAGCCCTGGTGCAACTGTATAGTTATAAAAGTTCAGTTCGGATAGGATACACTTTGCAACAATAAACAGCTTTGCAGTGATATATGTTTCTCCTTTCTTTCATCCAGTGCTCCCAAATACGCCTTCTTCTAGTGCACATGTTCTCCTAAGGCACCATCTCCACTGTATTTAACCAGCCGTGCACCAGTTTATCCTCTATCCTCAGCAGGCACCTTTTCATTTTTTTAAGTATGTAGGTTTGAACGTTATAATTAGAGATGGGCGAATTTCCCGAAATTCGATTCGTTCACTTCGCCGGATTTCTCGGCAAAAAATAACTTTGTTCCGAATTACTTTGGGACGAATCACGTTAAAAACAGCTATTTCCAGGCTGCACAGAGCCTGCAGGGTGCTGTAGAACGTTGTGCCATGCTTAAATATGCAGAGGAGCTTGGTTTGGTCTTCATACAATGTTGTGTTTTAGTATGACACGTAGAATGACTGCCGCCGCTCTTAGAATCGCTTCACTATAAAATTCCCTGGCACTTAAGAGGGAAAACTAAACCAAAAAACTGAAGGGGAAATGTAGCCTGTTAAAGTCATGGCAGCGACAGCTGGAAAAAAACAAGCTGAGGGCTCAGGTGGCAACATGTGTGACAGAGTGTGGAGGTGACGGCGGCAGGCACAGCAGCATGAGGTCAGACAGTGGCACAATGATATTCTGGAGGTGGCAAAAACAGGAGTAGGCCACAGAGTGCACAATACACAGTGTGTAGGTACGGCAGCAGCCACAACAGCAGCATGAGGTCAGACAGTGGCACAATGACAGTGTGTAGGGGCACGGCAGCAGCCACAGCAGCAGCATGAGGTCAGACAGTGGCACAAATGACACAGTGTGTAGGTCACGGCAGCAGCCACAGCAGCAGCATGAGGTCAGACAGTGGCACAATGACATTCTGGAGGTGGCAAAAACAGGAGTAGGCCACAGAGTGGGACAATGACCAGTGTGGAGGTCACGGCAGCAGCCACAGCAGCAGCACGAGGTCAGAGAGTGGCACAATGACAAAAGTGTGTAGGTCACGGCAACAGCCACAGCAGCAGCATGAGGTCAGAGTGGCACAATGACAGGGGTGTAGGCCCACGGGCAGCAGCCACAGCAGCAGCAATGAGGTCAACAGTGGCACAATGACAGATTTGTGTAGGTCACGGCAGCAGCCACAGCAGCAGCATGAGGTCAGACAGTGGCACAATGACAGAGTGTGTAGGTCACCGGCAGAGCCACAGCAGCAGAAATGAGGTCAGACAGTGGCACAATGACAGTGTTTTGGTCACGGCAGCAGCCACAGACAGCGAAATGAGGTCAGACAGTGGCACAATGACATTCTGGAGGTGGCAAAAGCAGGAATAGGCCACAGAGTGGCACAATGACAGAGTGTGTAGGTGACGGCAGCAGCCACAGCAGCAGCATGAGGTCAGAGAGTGGCACAATGACACAGTGTGCAGGTCACGGCAGCAGCAGCATGAGGTCAGACAGTGGCACAATGACATTCTGGAGGTGGCAAAAACTGGAGTAGGCCACAGAGTGGCACAATGACAGAGAGTGGAGGTGACGGCGGCAGCAGCATGAGGTCAGACAGTGGCACAATGACATTCTGGAGTTGGCAAAAACTGGAGTAGGCCACAGAGTGGCACAATGACAGAGAGTGGAGGTGACGGCGGCAGCAGCATGAGGTCAGACAGTGGCACAATGACATTCTGGAGGTGGCAAAAACATGAATAGGCCACAGAGTGGCACAATGACAGAGTGTGTAGGTCACAGCAGCAGCCACAGCAGCAGCATGAGGTCAGACAGTGGCACAATGACACAGTGTGTAGGTCATGGCAGCAGCCACAGCAGCAGCATGAGGTCAGACAGTGGCACAATACCATTCGGGAGGTGGCAAAAACAGGAGTGGGGCCACAGAGTGGGACAATGACACCAGTTGGAGGTCCCCGGCAGCACCACAGCAGCATCACGAGGTCAGAGAGTGGCACAATGACAGAGGTGTAGGTCACGGCATCAGCCCCCCAGCAGCAGCATGAGGTCAGAGTGGCACAAATGACAGTGTGTAGGTCACGGCAGCAGCCACAGCAGCAGCATGAGGTCAGACAGTGGCACAATGACACAGTGTGTAGTTCACGGCAGCAGCCACAGCAGCAGCATGAGGTCAGACAGTGGCACAATGACAGAGTGTGTAGGTCACGGCATCAGCCACAGCAGCAGCATGAGGTCAGACAGTGGCACAATGACAGTGTGTAGGTCACGGCAGCAACAGCAGCAGCATGAAGTTAGACAGAGGCACAATGACCCCAGTGTGTAGGTCATGGCACCCAAGCGCATGAGTCAAGAGAGTGGAGGTGACGGCAGCATCAGCATGAGGTCAGACAGTGGCACAATGACATTCTGGAGGTGGCAAAAACAGGAGTAGGCCACAGAGTGGACAATTGACACAGTGTGTAGGTCACGGCAGCAGCCACAGCAGCAGCATGAGGTCAGACAGTGGCACAATGACACAGTGTGTAGGTCATGGCAGCAGCAGCATGAGGTCAGAGAGTGGAGGTGACGGCGGCAGCAGCATGAGGTCAGACAGTGGCACAATGACATTCTGGAGTTGGCAAAAACTGGAGTAGGCCACAGAGTGTCACAATGACAGAGAGGAGATGACGGCGGCAGCAGCATGAGGTCAGACAGTGGCAAAAATGACATTCGGAGGTGGCAAAAACAGGAATAGGCCACAGAGTGGCACAATGACAGAGTGTGTAGGTCACGGCAGCAGCCACAGCAGCAGCATGAGGTCAGAAAGTGGCACAATGACACAGTGTGTAGGTCACGGCAGCAGCCACACCAGCAGCATGGGGTTTCAGACAGTGGCACAATGACATCTGGAGGTGGCAAAAAACGGAGTGGGCCCCACAGAGTGGGACAATGACACAGTGTGGAGGTCACGGCCAGCAGCCACAGCAGCAGCAATGAGGTCAGACAGTGGCACAATGACACAGTGTGTAGGTCACGGCAGCAGCCACAGCACAGCATGGGTCAGACAGTGGCACAATGACACAGTGTGCAGGTCACGGCAGCAGCAGCTTTGAGGTCAGACAGTGGCACAATGACATTCTGGAGGTGGCAAAAACTGGAGTAGGCCACAGAGTGGCACAATGACAGAGATCGTAGGTGAAGGCGGCAGCAGCATGAGGTCAGAAAAGTGGCACAATGACATTCTGTAGGGTGGCAAAAACAGGAGTAGGCCACAGAGTGGGACAATGACACAGTGTGGAGGGTTCACGGGCAGCAGCCACAGCAGCAGCATGAGGTCAGACAGTTGGGCACAATGACATTCTGGAGGTGGCAAAAACAGGAATAGGCCACAAGTGGCACAATGACAGAGTGTGTAGGCCCACGGCGGCAGCCACAGCAGCATGAGGTCAGACAGTGGCACAATGACACAGTGTGTAGGTCATGGTAGCAGCAGCATGAGGTCAGACAGTGGCACAATGACATTCTGGAGGTGGCAAAAACAGTAGTAGGACACTGTGTGGCCCCAAATGACAGAGGTGGAGGTGACGGCGGCAGAAAGCATGAGGTCAGACAGTGGCACAATGACATTCTGAAGGGGGCAAAAACTGGGTAGGCCACAGAGTGGCACAATGGAAAGAGAGTGGAGGTGACGGTGGCAGCACCATGAGGTCAGACAGTGGCACAATGACATTCTGGAGGTGGCAAAACAGTAGTAGGACACTGAGTGGCACAATGACAGAGAGTGGAGGTAAACGGCGGCAGCAAGCATGAGGTCAGACAGTGGCACAATGACATTCTGGAGTGGCAAAAACTGGAGTAGGCCACAGAGTGGCACAATGGAAAGGGGAGAGTGGAGGTGACGGCGGCCCAACAGCATGAGGTCAGACAGTGGCACAATGACATTCTGGAGTGGCAAAAAACAGGAATAGGCCACAGAGTGGCACAATGAACAGAGTGTGTAGGTCACAGCAGCAGCCACAGCAGCAGCATGAGGTCAGACAGTGGCACTATGACACAGTGTGTAGGTCATTGCAGCAGCCACAGCAGCAGCATGAGATCAGACAGTGGCACAATGACACAGTGTGTAGGTCACGGCAGCAGCCACAGCAGCAGCATGAGGTTAAGCCCGTGGCACAATGCATTCTGGAGGTGCAAAAACAGGAGAAGGCCACAGAGTGGGACAATGACACAGTGTGGGGGTCACGGCAGCAGCCACACAGGCAGCATGAGGTCAGACAGGGGCAAAATGCCATTTTGGAGGTGGCAAAAACAGGAATAGGCCACAGAGTGGCAAAATGACGAGTGTGTAGGTCCGGCAGAAAGCCACAGCAGCAGCATGAGGTCAGACAGTGGTACAATGACACAGTGTGTAGGTCATGGCAGCAGCCACAGCAGCAGCATGAGGTCAACAGTGGCACAATTGACACAGTATGTAGGTCACAGCAGCAGCCACAGCAGCAGCATGAGGTCAGACAGTGGCACAATGACATTTGGAGGTGGCAAAAAAGGAGTAGGCCAAAAGAGTGGGACAATGACACAGTGTGGAGGTCACGGCAGCAGCCACTGCAGCAGCATGAGGTCAGAAAGTGGCACGATCACATTCTGGAGTTGGCACAAACTGGAGAAGGCCACAGAGTGGCACAATGCCAGAGAGTGGAGGTGACGGCGGATGCAGCATGAGGTCAGACAGGGGCACAATGACATTCTGGAGGTGGAAAAAAAAGGAATAGGCCACAGAGTGGCACAATGACCAATTGTCTAGGTCACGGCAGCAGCCACAGCAGCAGCATGAGGCCCGAAAGTGGCACAATCACATTCTGGAAGGTGGCAAAAAACGGGAGTAGGCCACAGAGTGGCACAATGACAGGGGAGTGGAGGTTGCACGGCAGCAGGGGGCAAACAGCATGAGGTCAGAGAGGGGCACAATGCACAGTGTGGAGGTCACGACAGCAGCCACAGCAGCAGCATGAGGTCAGACAGTGGCACAATGACAGGTGTGGAGTGGGTGGCAATACCAGTCCCTGGTAAAGATGGTTGGTGGCAGATGGAAAAAAAACTGTCAGCAGATGTGTGACATCAGGGGGGTTTGGCGGCATCAGAATAGTGGCTGAGGCAGGTAGTTTAAAACCCAGACTCTTTTCTCACAGTTTGGGTGAGGCGTCATAGCTGATGTAGTCTGACGCCTAAGGCATTTGTGTGTGGAAATCCTGGCTGATCCAAGCCTGATTCAGTCGTTCCACATTTCCCGTGGACAAGCGGGTTCTCCTTGGAGTAACGATGGCCCCCGCCGCACTGAACACCCGCTCTGATGCCACCCTACTGGCCGGGCAGGACAGCTTCTCCACTGCAAACTCGGCAAGTTGCGGCCACACATCCAGTTTGGCTGCCCAGTAGTCCAGCAGATCTTCTAACTGTGGTGGCAGAGTGCTTTCCAAGTCGGCCACCACCTGTTGGTTCAGGGCCTGCTCCAGGTCCTGCTGCTGCTGCTGCTGGCGACTGCCCTCCTCACTAGGCGGGTGAAGGAAGCTGCTCATCAGTGACTCCAGACTTAGGTTGCTGCTGATGGAGCTGGTACTGCTCCGACCCCCCCACCTTCACCCGTCAGCTGCGGCAGTAGTACGTGAGTGCTGAAGAACCCCCCGGTCAGACCTGTCAGAGGAGGGACGATGCCGCACATAGGCAGCGGCCAACTGACTACGGAGGATTTTCCCTATAGAAATTTGAGTTTGCCCTTTCCCTCTCAATAGCGGGGAAAAAGGCTCCCATTTTGGAACGGTAGCGGGGGTCCAATAGGGTGGAGAGCCAGAAGTCATCCCTCTGCCCGGGTGCTGACTATTCGGCTGTCACTAGCCAGGCAAAATCAGCATGCTGCGGGCCATCTGCACAAGTGACTCCGAGGGGCTCCCTGCTCCATTTCCCTGTATACTGCCACGGTGCTTGCAGGTCATCTGCCTCGTCTTCCCCATCTCCATCTACCTCCTCCAGCTGCTCCTGCCCTCCTCCCTTTTTGTCACCTGGGTAGAAAATCCACTCATTTCACCGACAATGCTTCTGCTCCAATGTCCTCCTCCTCCTCCTCCTCCATTTCAGTCCCCACCGGACTCATGTGGCCGCGGGGATGTTTGTCGCCACGTCTCCATCCCCTGCCCAGACAGATTTTTCAAGCATCTGTTCCAGGACATGAAGCAAGGGGAATGACGTTATTCATCCCGTAGTCCTGGCGACTGACAAATAACTTGGCCTCCTCGAATGGCCTCAACAAACGGCAGGTGTCACGCATGAGCTGCGACTGGCTGACATCAAAGTTACACAGGGGAGTACTCCTGTCCGCCTGGATCATCATAAAATCGTTAATGGCCTTTCATACAGTCGGTCTAACATGTGCAGGCTGGAATTCCAACGGGTGGAAACATCGCATATCAGAGTGTGTTGGGGGAGGCCGGTCTGTCGCTGCAACTCGAGGAGGGTGTTCCTGGCTTTGTAGGAATGGATGAAGTGCATGCACAGTTTCCTGGCCATTTTCAGAATTCTGAAATCGTGAAGCTTCAGGAACTATTCAAAACCAGATTTAACAGTGCGCCATGCAGGGCGAAAGGACCATCCCTCCTCGGTGCAGCGGGGGGACACCATGTTCCCCCCCTTTTTGTCCGTCACCATGGTTCCGATTTGCGTTGACCGGGAGAAGCCAACATGGTTTTTTGCTGCATGCGCGGAACAGTTCCCTTTTTCCCTGTGTGATTTCGTTCGCCGAGGAAGCCGGTGTGAATGGTGACACCCCTGGCCCTACACATGTGGTATGAGGAGAGTACTTGTGGAGGCTGAGATGGTGGTGGAGGAGGCGGACATTGGCGCAGGAGCCGCGTTTCAACGTGGAGGAGAAAGCGGCGTCCCTTTTCCAAGTTGTTGGGGTGCCTGGGCCGGAAGCACATTTACCCCGTGGGCCTAAAGGGCACGTACTGGCCCCCGACCTTAGTTACAGCTCCCAAAATCCCGCTGCCGTGCACCTTTGGGAAAAAACCCATAAGCCAAGGGGCGGCCCACCTTCTGTTTTTTTCATATTTTTGAATGTTGGTACTGCCTTTTTGGAAAAAATTCGGCTTGGAACTCTCCCTCGGGTTCGGAAAAGCCATTGTTCTCTGAAAGGGGCAGGTCCACCATTGGGAAAAAAGGGAGGGATTTGGGGGCCCCCCCAAAACAACTTGGACAGGAGAAAACGGTCAGCTTTTGCCCCTTAGGAGGGTTTTGGACGCTTTTACTGTTGTCTTTTGCAATCGCCCGCTGAACGCCCCTGTTTGGCCCCCATGATTTAGCGGGGCAGGAGCATCGGGGCCCCGGGAGATGATGTAAAAGGGAGGAAACAGCCCCTTTTGCAGAGGTGGTGGACCTTTTACTGGCTGCAATGGCAGGGGTGCCATGGGCGCTGTTGCTGTTTGCTGGGGGGCCGGGCAGGGTTTTGGGCCCACTAAAATCTGGCCACGTTTCCCCAAGGGCCCAAACCGGATGGGGGACGCTGCATGTTTTTGGACGCAGGGCTGGGGGTCCCAAAAAGTTAGCCCCATGGCCACGTTTTTCACTTTCTGTTACAGTTTCTACTATCCCCAAATATTGGGGTTTCCCCCGGGTTCTTAGAAAAAGAAACTGCCACACCGCGATTTAAAACGGATTTTTCCGCCAACGCTCCGAAATGAGTGTTTTTATGCCCCCGCTGCCTCGCGGGCCCCCTGTGCCCCCTACTTTCTTGGACCTGCGAAGGGGTTTTTTTACCCCGTGGCCCCCTTGGCTCCCGATTTAACACTGCGGGCTACCCTGTTTGACCTCACGGCCACAGACCCCTTGTCCCCCTGCCCCGCTCCCCTAAACCGCGAAAAGCTAAACCCCCTTTTTCCTCCTGCCCGATGATGAACCCCTTTGCCTACCGGGCCCCCTGTCCCGGGGTCGGCTACATCTCATTTTTTTTGTGTTTCATCGTCACTGCTGCCCTCATCCCCGTTTTTGGTTTTCAGAGGCTGACCCCGCTCACAACATGCCCTTCCCTTTGCCATTTCAACTTCTTTTTAACTTTCCCGGGCCCCCTGAAAGAAGGGGGGGATTTTGGGCCCTAAATTTTCTTCGTTGGCCAAAGTGGGCCGCGGGATTTTGCCCTCCTAAAAATTTTTTCATCCTCGCTATTTTAGTGGCGTGAGCCCGACCAATAGTAGATCTCTGGCTGGGGAAAAACCGGAGGGGACAGGGCCCGGGGTTGAGGACAGGTGGGGGGCCCGCAAAATCGCCCCCGGGCCCCAGGGCCAAAAACAAAAGGGTTTGGGGTTTTTTGAAAATTTCCCCCCCGACTCTTGGCTGGGGTTGTCAGATGTCATCGGGGGAGGGAAGGAATGACCTAGTCAACCAATAAAGGGAACCCCCTTGGGTTTCTGAACAACCCACGGCCGCAAAGATGACAGCGGCAGTTTTTGGGGGCCCCCCCGAGGGGACCCCTCCCTGCGGGTCCCCTTGCTGTGCGCGCCCTGGGCCTGTTCCAGGAATGTTTGTCCCAAACTGCCCCCTCGCATTTTGCAGAGCCTGCCACCCTCTCTGTCTGACATATGTTTGTTCTAAAATGTTTCAGGGGCACTGTTTTATGAAAAATATCTGTATATGATAAAATTTACAAACCCCGTATTTGACTCAAAAAGAACCCAGTAAAAAAAGCTTGGGTAAAACCCTTTTGGGTATAAAATTTCGTCCACAAATTTGGGAAAAAAATTGACTTGTATGTTTTCCGTTTTTAAAAAATCTGTGTAATTTTTTCTGGGAAAGTAAAAGCACAAACAGGGTTAATTAACCCTTTGGAATGAATTAAAGTCCCAGAATTTCTTTTTGTGGGCCGGGGAAAAAAAGAAAGGTTTTTTTTACTGAGTGCAACTGCAGAAAAAAATTAGTTAACCCTTGGATGTTTAAATTCGCCAAAGGGAAATTTAGCAACCACAAACTACTAGGCTTTTTTAGCGTGTTACAATGCCATTTTTTTTTACGCTACACATCAAGAGATAAATTTTTAAAAAACCTTCGCTTTGGGGGAAAAGGCTACAGGGGGAAAAATGTAAAATATTTTGGTGGTGAAAATGACGGGGGTTTTTTGGAGGCACCCCCAGCTTAAAAACAAGCTTTTTAAATTTAAACCCCCGGATGTAAATTGCGCCCAAAAAATTGAGCCCCCACCAAAATACTTGTTTTTGGGGCTGTTACAAAGGGCCGTGTTTTTTTTCGTACAAACAAGAGATAAAATTGTAATTAAAATTTGCTTGTGAATTGGCTTTCAGGAAAATTTTATATATTTTTTTGGAAATGAAAATGACGGTTTTTTGGGGTAACCCCAGCTGGGAAAAAAAACCTTAATTAAAACCCCGGATGTTAAAATTTCGCCCCAAAAAATTTGAGCCATCACAACACTTTGTTTGTGCATGTTACAATCCGTGTTTTTTATGCACACAACAAGAGATAAAAATTTTAATTTAACCTTTGCTTGTGAATTGGCTTTCAGGAAAAAAAAAGTATATATTTTGGGGGGGGGAAAAAAGGGTTTTTTTGGGGTCCCCCACAGCTGGAAAAAAAAACTTAATTTAAAATCTGGGGTGTAAAAATTTCCAAAAGGGAAATTTAGCAGCCCAAAAAATTTTTTAAGTGGTATTTTTATTGTAAAACGCTGTTTTCTTTAAAATGGAAAACAACAGGAACTGGCCCCTTTGATCACCCTTGGATATTAAAATTTCCCGTGAGCAGATAGCATTAAAAAGTTTTATGAAATGCAGTGGGGGCACACTGGACTTAAAATTTCCCTTTTCCCCACAAAATAAAAAATAGTCGTTAAGGGGAAACAGTTCTTGAGGGCAAAACTGAGACAACCCCCCAAAAAACGCTGTATAAAAATCAGGGGTTTTTAAATAAAGCTATTACAAACAGCCCCCGGGGAGCACCCCTTTCCCCAATCAGTACGTGAGGGGCGGATGGGTCCCCCGGGGTCGCGCCCCCGGGGGTTATATAGTGGGGGGTGACATCCCCAAGAATCCCGCCGGTCTCTGGGTTTTGGTTTTATCTCTGCACATGTCATGCAGGGATTGCCCTTCTTCCCCAGAGTGCTTTTGCCCCTTTTTTTGCGCCATGTGCCGCAGCCAAATTTTTTCCCAAAGAAAAAACACACTTTGTTTCCCCCAAAAATACCCAAAAATTCAACTTATTCAGAACCGAAGTTTTTTCCCGAAATTTTATAAAAGTCCACTTCGTTAGAATCCCAAATTTGCCCATCTCCCAGGGTTTTAATTTTTTTTCCCCAAACTCGGGTTTTTCTATTGTATTTAGGATTTATTTTTATGTAGTTTTTTCATTAAGTTTTTTTAATTTTAGGGGTAATGGTTTGAATACTGTTTGTCTGTTTTAACATTTATTTATCTTTTTTTTAAAAGCAGAAATGGAGCTTAAAAAAGTTTTGGATTTCCATCTCTTTTCCATCATAGACATTTCTTTATAGGTGTTGTAAAGTTTAGGATTCTCTTAGGGGGGCTAAAAACATTATTCCCGTTACAGGGGGAAAAGCAACACCTGAAAACTTACTGCAGAGCTTTTTCTGGGTTTTGTGTACACTGTGCGCTGTTATTTTAAAAAGGCCCTTTCAAAATTTTTTCCCTGCAGAGGGTTTAAAAGACCACCCTCTGAAGTTTATTTGTCTATGGGTGTTATCACATAGTTAAGCCCTATGTTTTCATGATTGTCTTTAATTTTTTTTTAAAAGTTATCCCAAAGAATTTTTGTTGGCCACTACTTTCTATCTCGACCATATTTTTAAGTTATTGTATTTAATAAAGTTTTGG
The DNA here is from genome assembly GCA_025379985.1 of Phyllomedusa bahiana. Taxonomy (NCBI): domain Eukaryota; kingdom Metazoa; phylum Chordata; class Amphibia; order Anura; family Hylidae; genus Phyllomedusa; species Phyllomedusa bahiana. The sequence goes on along the minus strand of JAODAL010010471.1, from coordinate 17,904 downwards.
TATTGTATGGGTTTTTGCTCTCATGTATTTTTGGTATAAGTTCCAAGGTGGTAGGAGGCAAGGCCCCAGGTAAGTTAGGTAGCGTAGGCAGGCAGATAGGGGGCCTGGTAGTATATAGGTGGGGCCCAAGATGGTAAGAGTAGGCCTCAAGATCGGTAGACAGGAAAAGCCCCAAAGTAGGTGGCAGGTAAACTCAACCTCTCGCATTCTGTTATGAAGGCCTGGGGGAGGTTTTATTATGATGTGAAATACACTGATGTGTTGTAGGCTTATAAGGATACTTAGCAGCCCAAAAGCAGTGTGCCACTGTTGGGCTTCGCCTCCTGGGGTGGCGGTCTATACCTGCCGCCCATTTACTCTACTTCGAATATTTGATGCACATCACTTACACTGTGTATTAATAATAGTCCATCACACTGTGCCAATACATATGATATCTCAACATACTGTGCCTTGCATATAACTTTTTTTAACAGTTTGTGCCCCTAAAACTATTATAGCTCCACTCATGGGAACCACCTAATAATTATCCAGTGGCACATTAAACAATGCCCACACTGTGACCTCTGATTAAAATAAAACATTTACCCTACCCCTTTTGGCGGGACATGTCCGAAAATTGTCATCTCCGCAGCAGATTTTCGGCAAATTTATTCAGTGTAAAGTGCGCTGATAAGTACGATCCTTTCAAAAATCTGGTGTCTGGTATTTCCATGCATAGTATACCTTAGGGCACATGTATGAAAACTGTCTTGGTCTAAGACGTATCTTTGTTTGGCAATAGAACCAATAGAGTTTTCCCTTACATTTCTTCTAGTGCTCTGAAAGAATGAAATGGGCCACTCAGAATGGTTGCTATGGGCAACAAAGAAAGTCTTATGCTAAGACTACGATGCTGTCTTTTTCATGTCTGCTTAATATGCCTAAAAAGGCACATTGCGCCTAGAAAGGCTCGCTTTTGCACAATTGCGACACATAGGCGTTTAAGTGTTAGTGTATGTAATGCGCCTACTGAGACGCATTTGTGTAACGGAGACGCATAATGTATTATCACTACCTTATATTTAATGTGCCTTTTGTAGTAGCATTTCAATGTGTGGTGCTGGTGTATAATGCGCCTAGATTGGTGTTTGACAGTTCATTTACATCAAGAAACATGGCGTCAATGCGTATTTTTGCCGCAAAATATCAACAACATAAAAACGGCGCTTGCGTTATGGGACATGTCGCCTTTGTGCTCCAGGTTAAAAAAAATGCCAAACTGTGCCCTTCCAGGGGCGTCGTTAGGCATATTATTCGGGGCTCGTGCCCAGTTATTTATTGCCTGCTGCCCCGAATCTTTCTTCCACCGGCCCTCATTCAATATAGCTGTGCGGCGATGCATTGTTGTGCATCTATGAGGAACTAGCTGTTCGGCGCGGGCGACTACTAGGTTTAATGCCTCTCTGCATGCTTGCCGGCCGGCGGTAGCTCCATGCAGCCTGATGTGCGCAGTGGGGTTCCGGAGCGAGATTGTATCCCTTCTGAGCCTGCCCGGAGTGCCTGTAGAAGAGGAGACGGAGGAGGGTGTCAGCTGCAGCGAGCTCGAGCGTCGGCTTCACCTCCTCCAGTCAGTGAGTGCCCATGAGACCAGCAAGCTACTCCAGGTATTAAAGTCTACAGTATGGAGAGAAGTTCTCATAGACATGTTGGGGGGGGGGCAATATAATTTAATTGCAGAGTAAATGTCAGTCTGTGGGTCACCGTGACCCAAAGAGCTGACAGTCTACAGTTATATGATCTGCTCAATAATGGGTCAGGCCTAGTGTATATCTAAACCCATAGAGCTGATTAGTATATCTGTGGATATATACAGCTACCCCTGAGGGGAGTATATACAGCCTTCTAGAGGGGCAGTATTTACAGCTAACTGGGAGGGGCATGTATATACTAGCTTCATGAGGGGAAGTTATAAAGCATCCTGAGGACGCAAGTAAAAACAGCTTCTGAGAGGGCAGTATATACAGCTTCCTGAGGGGATGTATATACAGCCTACCTGAGGGCAGTATATACAGCTCCTGGAGGGGGCAGTATATACCAGCTTCCTGAGAGGCAGTATATACAGATTCCTGAGGGGCAGTTTATACAGCTAACTGAGAGGCAGTATATACAGATTCCTGAGGGGGCAGATATTACAGCTATCTGAGGGGCAGTATATACAAGCTACCTGAGGGGCGTACATACAGCTTCCTGGGGGGCAGTATATTACAGCTACCTGGATGGGGCAGTATACTACAGCTACTGAGGGGCAGTATTTTACAGCTCCTGGGGGGGGCAGTATTATACCAGCTGCCATGAGGGGCCAGTGTATACCAGATTCCTGGGGGGACTGTGTCATAAAGGTTCCTGTGGGGGCAGGTATACAGCTGCCGCGGGGGTGTAATTATATTGCTTTAGGTGTATTATATAGGACATTATACATCCCCGGGTATTATATAGCATTACTACATATTCCGTGTATTATATAGCATTATTCTTCCCCGGTGTATAACTACTGTATTTACATCCCTGTGTAATATAGGCACATCTAATATAGCATAAATTGTACCTCAGAGGCACGGGCACTGAATGTTTTAGGACCCTAGCAAGCCCATGGCCCCTGCATATTAATATGTTCCTGCAATATGCCCCCTAAATACAAAAATGCCTTATATTGTATACCCTATAACTTACCCATCTTATCCTTGTGCTTTATTAGTAGATGCTTAAAATTCATTGGTCTGTATGGATACGGTAATCTTCTTTTGAGAGAGAATCTATATTGAGAGGCCTGACTTCTGAAACTAAAAGAAGGATTAAAGGGCAAAATGTGACAGGCAATCCTTCCTAGAGATTTCACTGTGTAGAGACTGCTGGGCAGTAGGTTGACAATTACCTTTAGAATCACACACAACATGTTTTGTAAAAGATGCTTATGGAAGTTCGCTTATATGCTGAACCTTGAGTCCTTCGGTCATGCATTACTTCATCGACACACCTACAGTAGGCGAGAATCCGGTGGTGGGACCCAACAACCCACACTCTGAATCCCATATCTGCTAAGGAAAGTACGTATGTATGTCAGAGTGTGGAAAACGACTTGTTTGCATGTCGACGTTATTACCACCAGCATATCTGCAATCATTTGGTTCATGTGAATAATGTCGTGTGGGGTCATCTTGCTTGCTGTTATTAGAGGATCGTGTCATGGTTGGGATCGTGCTCCTTCTTTTGACTGGCGGTTGTGTTGGATGATCTCTCCTCATTTTGTGTGGCTGAGGCTTTATATGCTAATGGAGTGGGGGTGAAGTGTGGGTTGTTTAATTGGATGTGAATTTCTAGGTATCAGTTTTTTGTGTTGTTGGGTACTTATGTGTTGGATTCTGATCCGTGTTGGGGTTTTGTATGGTAGTGTAAGGGGTGGTGTAGGCAGGGGGGTTATGGGCCAGTGTGGAGATTTCAATGGTGGATGAACCGGTGAATGGGTGTGGAGATGGGATCTGGTAAGTGTGGAATGCGTAGGGGGTGTTGGAGGAGGGGGAGGGTGGGTGGGGGGGGGGGGGGTGGGGTGGGGGGGGGCGGGCGGGCGGAGGGGGGGTGGGCGCGGGGGAGCTGTTTGGCGGGGTGCGGCTGCGGGATTGGGAGGTCGGGGGGGGGTGGGTCGGGGGGGAGGGTGGGGGGGTGAGGGGGGGGGGGGAGGGGGGGGAGTGGGGGTGGGGGGGTGGGGGGGGGGGGTGGGTGGTGGGGGGGGTGGGGTGGGGGGGGGTGGGGACGCGGGTGGGGGGTGGGGGCGAAGTGGGGGGTGGGGGGGGGTGGGGGGGGGGGGGGGGGTGTGGGGGGCGTGCGGGTGGAGGGGGGGCGGGTTGAGTTGGGGGTGGGGGCGGGGATGGAGCGGGGAGGCGCGTAGGGGCTAAAGGGTGAGGGAGAGGGGCTAGTCGCGGTGGGCGAATGGGGGGGTGGGCGGCTGGGGGGGGGGGCCGGGGTGGGGGGTTGGGTGGGGGGGGGGATAGGTGGGGGGGGTGGGGGCGGGGGGGGGAGTCGGGGGGGGGCGGGGGGGGGTGGTCGGGAGGGGTGGTGGGGAGAGGGGGGGGGAGCGGGGCTGGTTTTTTCGCAAGGGGCGGGGGCGGGGGAGGGGAGGGTGGGGGAGCGAGGGGGGCGGGGGAGGGGCGGGGAGGGGGGGGGGGGGGGCGGGTAGGGGGGGGAGGGGGTGGTGGAAGGGGGGTGGGTGTGGTAGGAGGGGGGTAGGGGGGGCGTGGTGGGGGGGTGGGGAGTGTGGTAGGGCTCGGGGGGTGGGGGGGGGTTTTGGGGGGTGTGGGGGGGGGGGGAGGGAGCAATCAGCGATAGGGGCGAGGGGGGGCTGGAGAGGGGTAGGGGGGGGGGGAGCCGCGGTGGGAGGTGGAGGCTGGTGGAGGGGGGGGCTAGGGGGGGGAGGATGGGGAGAAGGGGAGGCTGGGAGGGGGGGTGGGGGGGGAGGGGGGGGGGGAGGGGGGGAGGGGGGGGCTGCGGGGGGGGGGCCAGGGGGTGGGGGGGTGGGGGGGTTGCGGGCGGGGGGGGGGGGAGGGGGTGGGGGGGTACGGAAGGGGGGAGGGGGGGGGGGGTATGGCGGGGGTGGTAGAGGTGCTTCGGGGGGGTGGCAGGGGGACGCGGGGGGCGCGGCGGGGGGGGGGGGGGCGGGGGGGCGGGGGGGGGGTGAGGGAAGGGCGGAGTAGCAGCAATGACGTAGGCGGGGAGGGGGAGGGGAGCGCGGTTAGGGGGGGGTGTTAGGGAGGGGGGGGGGGGGGAGGGAGGGGGGGGGGGAGGGGGCGGACGGGCGACGGGGCGGGCTGGGAGAGAGGGGGGGGGAGCGGGGGGAGAGGGGGGGATAGGGGGGGGGGGGGTTGGTGGTGGGGGGGGGGGGGCGGGGGTGGTTGGGGGGCGGGGGGCGGCGAGGGGGCGCGGGGGGGGGGGGGCGGAGGAGAGGGGGGGGGGGGTGGGGGGCGCGTGGGGGGGGCGGGGGGTGGTGGCCACGGGAGTCAGGGGGGGGGGGGGGGGGGAGGGGAAGGGGGCGTGGGGGGTGTAGTGGGAGGGGGGGGGGCGGGGGGCGCGTGGGGGCTGGGGGGGGGGGGGGGGGCGGGTAGTGGGGGGGGTGGTCGGCTAAGGGGGGGGGCGGGGGGAGCGGGAGGGCGGGGCGAGGGGGGGGGGGGGGGGGGGGGGGACGTGGGGGGGGGGGGGTGGGGTGGGGGGAGGGGGTGGGCTGGGGGGGGGTGGGGGGGGGGGAGAGGCGGGCGGCGGGGGGGGGGTGGGGGGTGGTGGGAGGGGGGGGGCACGTGGGTGGAGGCGGGGAAAGGGGGGAGGGGGGGAGGGGGGGGGGGGGGAGGGGGTAGCGTGAGATAGATGGACTCTAAAAAAAGAGGGGGTGGAGGGCGGAGGTGGGGGGTGGGGGCGGGGAGAGCGGGAGAGCGGCGGGAGGAGGGGGGGAGGTTGTAGCTGTGAGTTGGGGGGGGGGGGGTGGTGGGGAGGGTATGGGAGGGGGCGCAATTTATGGTTGGGGGGGGGAGGGGGTGGGTGTGGGAGGGAGGCGGGGGGGGGGAGGGGGGGGGGGGGTGGGGGGGATGTGGGGGGGGGGCGGGGCGGGGGGGGGGGGGGGTGTGGGAGGACGCGCTGGGAAGAGGGGGCGGGGGGGGTGAGGGGTCCGGTGGGTGGAGGTGGAGCGGGGGGGGGGGCGCGACGGGGGGGGGAGGGGGGAGGGGGGGGGGGAGGTCGGGTGGCGTGGGGTACTGGGAGGGGGGGGGTGTGGGTAGGGGCAGGGGGGGGGGGGAGTGGGAGATGGGGGGGGGCGACGGTGGGGGGGTGGGGGGGGGGGGGGCGGGTGGAAACTGGGGGGGGGTGGGGTGGGGATGTGTGGGGGGGGGGGGGGGGGCTGGGGGGTGGGCGGGGGGGGGGGGGGGGGTGGATAGGCTGGGGGAGGTGGGGCGGGTGTGGGGGGGGGGGGGGGGGGGGGTGGGAGGGCGGTGTGGTGGGGAGGGGGGGGGGGGGGACAGGGGGGGGGGGGGGGGGGCGGGGGTGGATGCAGTCAGGGGGTGGGGCGGGGGTGGGCGGGGGGCGGGGAGGGGGGGGGGTGGGGGCGGGGGGGGGAGGGGCGGGGAGGGGCGAGGGGGCGGGGCCTAGGGAGGGAAGGCGGGTGGGGGGCTGGGGGAGAGGATGGGGGAGGGGGGGCGGAGGGGGGGGGGGGCGGTGGCTGGGTGGTGGGGGCGGGGAGGCGGGGAGGGGGGGTGGGGGGGGGGGGGAGGTGGAGAGGGGGGGGGAGAGGGGTGGGGGGGGGGGGGGGGTGGGGGGGGGGGGTGGAGGGGGGGGCGAGGGGAGGGGGGGGTGGCGGGGGGGGGGGGGGGGGGTGAGGTGGGGGTGTGGAGGCGTGTGGGGGGGCGTAGAGGGTGGGGGTGGGGGGTAGGGAGGGGGGGGGCGGGGGGCGGGGAGGGGCAGGCGGGGGAGGGGGGAGGGCGTGGAGGGTTGGGTGGGGGGGGTGGGCGTGGGTTTGGGGAGGGGCGGGGGGGGGGGGGGAGGGTGGGGGGGGGGCGTGGGAGGGGGGGGACAATGGGTGGGTGGGTGGTGTGAGGGGGGCGGATGTGGGGGGGGGGGGGGGCGTCGCGGGGTGGGGTGGGGGGCTGGGGGAGGAGGGGGTGGCGTGGGGGGTGGGAAGGGGGGGGGGAAGGGAGGGGGGGGGGGGGAGGGGGGAGGGGGGTTGGGGGTGCGGGGGAAGCGCGTAGGGGTGGGGGGCGCCGGGGCGGGGGGGGGGGGCGGGTGGGGGGGGGGCGGGGGCGGGAGCTAGCGGGGGGCGGGGGGAGCGGGGGGGGTGAGGGAGGTGGGGCGCGGAGGGGGGGGGGGTGGGGCGCGCGGCTGGGCTGAGGGCGCGGGGGGGGGGGGGGGGGTGGGGTGGATGGGGGAGGGCGGGGTGGGGGCGGGGGGAGGTGGGGGAGCGGCGCGGGGGAGCGGGAGGGGAGGGGGGTGGGGTGGACGGGGGGGGCGTGGGGGGGGGGGCGGGAGGCAGGGGTAGGGGGGGTTGGGGGGGGGGGAGGGGGGGGGGGGGGGGAGGGGGGGGGGCGGATGAGGCGGGAGGGGGGGGGGGGGGGGGGGGGGGGGGGAGGGCGGGGGTGGGGGCGGGGGGGCGGGGGGAGGGTGTGGTGGGCGGTGGGTGGGGTGGTGGGGGGGGTAGGGGGGGGGGGTTGGGGGGGGTGGGGGGCGGGTGTGGGCGGGCGGGGCAGGGGGGGTGAATGGGGGGGGGGGAGCTGGGGGGGGTTGGAGGGGAGGGGTGCGGGTGAGGGCTGGGGGGGGGGGGGGGCGAGGGGTGGGGGGGGGGGGCCGGGGCTGTGGGGGGGGTGGGGTAGGGGGGGCCGGGTGGGGGCTGGGGGATGGGAGAGGGGGGGGTGGTGGGGGGGGGCCGAGGGGGGAGGGGGGATGGGGGGGGGTGGGGGAGAGAGGGGGGGTGGGGGGGGGGGGGCGGGGAGGCGAACGGGGGTGGGGAGGGGGGGCGGGAGGGGGGGCGGGGGGCGGGGGGGGGGGGTAGGGGGCCGGCGGCGGGTGGTGGGGAGGAGGGTGCGTGGGGGGTGGGGGTGGGGGTGGGAGGGAGGCAGGCGGGGGGGGGGGGGTGGGGAGGGGGGGCGGGAGGGGGGGGGGGGAAAGGAGGCGGGGGGGGATGGGGGGGGGAGGGTGGGGGCGAGAGGGGGAGGGGTAGGGGGGGGGGGCGGGGGGGGTTATGGGCGTGGGGGGGGGAGCAGGGGGATGTGGGGCTGGGGGGGGGGGGGTGGGGGAGGGGGGGGGGGGGGGCGGGTGGGTGCGGGTGGCGGGGCGGGGGGGGAACGAGGGGGGGGGGGGGGGGGAGGGCGGGGGGGGGGGGGGGGGAGGGGTGGGGAGGGGGGGGGTCAGGAGCGGGGGCAGGGGGGGGTGAGCTGGTGGAGAGGCGTGGGGGGGAGGGGGGTGGGGGGGGGGGGGCGGAGGGGGGGGGAGCGGTGGGGGCGGTGGGGGCGGGGAGGGGGGTAAAGGTTGGGGGGGGGGGGGGGGGGGCGGCGGGGGGGGGGGGGGGGTGGTGGGGGGGCGAGGGGGGCGGGGGGTGGGGACAGGGGAGGGGGGGGGTAACGGGGGGAGGGGGGGGGGGGCTGTGGGGCGGGCTGGGGGGAGTGGGGGGGGGTTGGCTGGGAGGGGGGGGGGGGGGCGGGGGGGGGGTGGGGTGGATAGGAGGGGGAGGGGGGGGGGGGAGGGGGGCGGGGGGGGAGGGTGTTGTGGGGGGGGTGGGGATTGGGGGGGGGGGAGGGGGGCGGAGGGGGGGGGGAGGGGGAGTGGGGGGGGGGGGGTGGGGGGGGGGGAGAGGGGGGGGAGGGGAGGGCGGGGGTGTGGGGGGAGGGGGGGGGCGGGGAAGGGGGCGTGGCCGAGGGAGAGGGGGGGGGGGGGAAGGGGGGCGGGGGGGGCGGGAGGGTGGGGGGCGAGGGTGACAGGAGGGGGTGGGGCGGCGTGGGGGGGGGGGTGGGGGGGGGGGGTGGGGGGGGGCAGGGGGTGGGGGGGGGGGGGGGGGGGCAGAGGGGGGGGGGGGGGGGGAGGGGGGCGCGGGTGGGACGCGGGGGGGAGGTGGGGGGGGAGGGGGGTCGGGGGCTGGGGGGTGGGGGTGGGGTGTAGGCGGGGGGAGTGGGGAGGGTGGGGGTTGGATGAGCGGGGGGAGGGGAGGAGGGGGGAGGGGGGCAGGAGGTGGGGGGGGGGGGGGGGGGGGTGGGGGTCGAGGGGGGGGGGGGGTGGTGGGGGGCGGGGTGGGTGGGGTGGGGAGCGGGGGGTGGCGGGGGGGGGGGTGGGAGGGGCGGGGGGCGGGTGGGGAGGGGGGGGTCGGTGCGTGGGAGGTGGTGGGGGGGGGGAGGGGGGGGGCGGCGGGGGCGCGTGGGGGGGGGGGGGGGGTGTGGAGGGGGCGACCAGGGGCGGGGGGGGAAGGGAGAGGGGGGGGGGGGGGGGAGTGAGCGGGGACGGGCGGGGGGGGGGGCAGCCGGGCGGGGGTGGGGGGTGGGGGAGGGGTGGTGGGGGGTGGGGGGGGGGGGGGGGGGGGGGGGGGGGGGGGTGGGGGGGGGGGGGGGGGGGGGTGGGGGGGTTGGGAGCGTCGGGGGGGGGGAGGGGCGGGCGCGGGGGGGGCGGGAGGGTGGGTTGGTGGGGAGGGGGGGTGTTGGGTGGGGGGGGGGGGGGGGGGGGGGGTGGCGGGGGGGGTGGGCGTTGGAGGGGGGGGGGGGGGAGTGGGGGCGGTGGGGGGTGGGAGAGCGGGGAGAGGGGGGCCGGCGAGTAGGGGGGGCGGGGGGGGGGGGGGGGAGCGGGGGGGGGGGGGGGGGAGTGGTAAGGGGGGGGCGGGGGGGGGGTGGGGGGGGGCGGGGGGGGGAGGGGGGGAATGGGGGGGAGGGAGGGGGGGGAGGGGAGTTTGGTGTGAGGGGGGAGGGGGGGGGGGGGGGTGGGGGGGGGGGGGTGGGGAGGAGGGGGGGGGGGGGGGGGGTGGGGGGGGGGTGGTGGTCGGGGGGAGGGTACCACTAATGCTGGGCGGGGCGGGGAGCGGGGATGGGGGGCGGGGGGCGGGGGGGGGAGGGGGGGGGGGGCGGGGGGGGGGTGGGTGAGGGCGGGGGGGGGGGGGTGAAGGGGGGAGGGCCGGGGCGGGGGGGGTGGTGGTGCGGGCGGGGGCGTCAGGTGGGGGGGTGGGGCGGGTGGGGGGTGGAGGGATTGAGGGGGCGGTGGTGGCAGGGGGATGGGGGGGGGTGGGGGGCGGGGGCTGGGTCCATGAGAGAGGGGGCTAGGGGGGGGGGGGGGGGGGGCTGGAGCTGAGGCGACGGAGGCCGGGGGGGGGGGGGAGCTGGGTCGGGGGTGGGGGGGGGGGGGTGTGGCTGGGGGGGGGGGGCGGGGGGGGGCGGTGTGGGGGGGGGGGCGGCGTGGGGGGGGGGGGGATGAAGGGGGGGGGGGTGCGTGGGGGCTGGGGGGGGGGGGGGGGGCAGGGTGGGGCAGGTCGGTGGTGGTGCGGGGAGGGGAGCGGGGGTGGGGGGGAGGGGGGGGGGGGGGGGTGGGCCGGGGGGCGTGGGGGGGTGGGGCGGGGGGAGGGGGAGCGGGGGGGGGGGGGGGGGGAGGGCGGAGGTTGGTGGGGGGGGCGGAGGGGCGGCGGGGGGTGGGGGGGGGAGGAGGAGCGGCGGGGGGGGTGGCGGGCGGGGGGGGGGTTGGGGGGGGGGAGGGGAGGGGGGGTGGGGGGGGGGTTGCTGGGGGGGGGGGGGGGGGGGGGGGGGGGGGGGGGGGGGAGGGGGGAAGGGGGGCGAGGGTGGGCGAGGGGGCACGGGGGGGTGGTGGGGCGGCGGGAGGGGGGGGGGGGGAGTGGGGGGGGAGGGGGGGGGGGGGGGGGGGGTGGCGGGGGGGGGGGAGGGGGGGGGGGGGGGGGGGCGGGGCCGGGGCGGGGGCGGGGGGGGGGGGGGGGGGGGGGTGGGCGGGTGCGAAGGGGGAGTGGAGGGCGGGGGGGGGGGCGGGGGCGGGTGGGGAGGAGGAGGGTGGGGGAGGGGGGGGGGGGGGGGGGGGGGGGGGGGTGCAGCGGGGGGGGGGTGGGGGGGGGGGGGGGCGGGGGGGGGTGGGGGAGTGGGGGGGGGGGGGGGGGGGGGGGCGCGGGGGGGGTGGGGCACGGGGGGGGGCGGGGGGGGGCGGGGGTGGGGGGGGGGGGGAGGGGGGGGGGGGGGGGGGGGGCGGGGGGGGGTGGGGGGGGGTGGGGGTGGGGGGGATGGGGGATGGGAGGGGGAGGGGCCGAGGGCACGAGGGGGGGGGTCGGGGGGGCACGGGGTGGGGGGGGGGGGAGGGGGAGGGGGGGGGGGGGGTGGGGAGGGGGCGTACGCACGTGGTGGGGGGGGGGGGGGTGGGTGTGGTGGGGGGAGGCGGGGGGTGGGAGACGGGGCGGGGGGGTGGTGGTGGGTGGGCGGGCAGGGGGAAGGGTGGGGGGGGGGGGGGGGGGGTGGGGGAGCGGGACCGGGGGGGGGGGGGGGGGGGGGGGGGGGGGGGGCGGCGGGAGGGGGGCGGGGCTCTCGGGGGTCGGAGGAAGGGGGGGGGGGTGGAGACGGATGGGGGGGGGGGGGGTGGTACGGGGGGGGGGGGCAGGGTGGAGGGGGGGGGGGGCGGGGGGCGGTAGGGGCGGGGGAGGAGGGGTGGGGGGGGGCGAGGGGGGGGAGGGCGCGGTGGTTGGGGGGAGGGGGGGGGGGGGGAGGGGGGGGGGGGGAGCGGGGGGGGGGGGGGCGAGGAGGGGAGGGGGGGGAGGCGAGGGGGGGAGGGGGTGGGGGGGGGTGGGGGGCGGGGGCGAGCGGTGGGGGGAGGGGGGGGGGGGGTGGGGGGGGGGGGGTGGTGGTGTGGGGGGGGGGGGGGGGGGGTGGACGGGGGGTTGGGGGGGGGTGGGGGGGTGGTGCGAGGGAGGGGGGAGGGGGGGGGCAGGTGGGCGGTACCGAGGGGGGGGGGGAGGGGGTGGGACTGGGGGGGTGGGGGGGGGGGGGGGGTGGGGGGGGGTGGGTGTGGGTCGGGAGGGGGGGGGTGGGGGGGGGGGGAGATGGGGGGGGGAGGGGGGGGAGGGAGCCGGGGGGGAGGGGGGTGGGGGAGGGGGGGGGGGAGGAGGGGGTGGGGGGGGGGGTGGTCGGGGGTGGGTGGGTGGGGAGGGGGGGGGGAGTGCGGGGGGGCTAGTAAAGGGTGGGTGGGGAGGCTGGCGGGGGGGTAGAGGGGAGGGAGGGGGGGGGGGGGGGGGTGGGGGAGGGGCGGGTAAGGGGGGGGGGGTGGGGGGTGGGGAGGGGGTGGGGGCGGGGGGCGGGTGGGGGGGAGGGGGGGGGTGGGGGGGGGGTGGGGGGGGGGGGGGGGGGGGTAGGGGGGAGGGGTGGGGGAGGCGGGGCGAGGGGGGGTGGTTAGGGGGGGGTGGGGGGGGGTGGGGGGGTGAGGGCGGGGGTGGAGGGGATGGGGGGGGGGGCGGGGGGGGGGGCGGGGGGTGGGAGGGGGGGGTGGGGGGGGTGGGGTGGTGGGTGGGGGAGGAGTCGTGGGAGGGTTTGGGGGGCGATGAGGGAGGGGGGGGGGGAGGGGGAGTGGGGTGGGCGGCGGGGAGGGTGGGGTGGGGGGGGGGGAGGGGGGGGGGGGAGGGTCGGTGTGGGGGGGGGTGGGGGGTCGGGGCGGGGGGGGGGGGGTGTGGGGTCGGGGGGGGGGCGGTGGGGGTGGGGCGGGCGTGGGGGTGGGGGGGAGCGGGGGGGCGGGGGGAGGGGGGGGGGGGGTGTCAGGCGGTGGGGGGGAGGGTGGAGTGGGGGAGGGGGGTGGGGGGGGGGGGGGGGGGTGGGGGGGGGGGGGGGGGTGCGTGGGAGGGGGGAGGGGGGGTAGGGGGGGGAGTGGGGAGGGGGGGGGGGGGTTGAGGGAATGGGGGGTGGGGGGGGGTGGGGGGGGGGTGGGAGGGGCGTGGGGGGGGGGGGGGAGCGGGGGGGGGGACGAGGCGGCGGGTGGGGGGGGGGGGGGGGGGGGGGGGTGGGGGGGGGGGGAGGGGGGGGGGGGGGGGGGGGGGTGGGGGTGTGGGGGGGGGGGAGGGGGAGGGGGGGGGGGGGGGGGGGGGATGGGGGGGGGGGGGAGGGGGGGGGGGGCGGGGGCGGGGGGGGAAGGGGGGGCGCCGCGGAGGAGGGGGGGTGGTACGGGGGGGTGGCCGGCGTTGGTGGGGGGAGGGGTTTGGGGGGGGGGAAGGGGTGGGGGGGGGGGGCGGGGGGGTAGGGCGGGGGGTGGGTGGGGATGGGGGCGGGTGGGGGGGGGGGGCGGGGGGTGGGGGGGGGGTGTGGGGGCGGGGTAGGGTGGGGGGGGGAAGAGGGGGGGGGGAAGGGGGGGGGGGGGGCAGGGGAGGGGGGGGGGGGGGGGGCGGGGGGGG
>JAODAL010010470.1:0-44027 GCA_025379985.1 Phyllomedusa bahiana | reverse complement strand
TCTGCAGGACTTCAGAATTATTAAAAAATCATTGAAAGGGGGTATGAAAAATAAAAAAAAACAAATAACCAATCATTCCTAAAAATGTGTTTAACATAATAAACATGAGTTAAACAATAAAGTAATTTTTGATTGACACATTCCCCTTTAACAAGTTCCACTAAGTGAAGTGGGGAAACAAATGGAAGGCAACCTGATTTTTCTACAATTAGAACTGTGATACATTTCAGTTATACGTGTGGTGGATTATAATTTTGGGTTACATATGGCTACTATTGTGCTTTTTGTTTTATCTTCTTTTTCTTTTTTTAAGGTATTGCGCTATAGATGCAGATTTGAGACTTTTATCATCTTTTTGCATCTCCTGTTTTAAATCTTTAATAAATTAATCTTGGCAAAAACTACAGACCCATAGCTATTTTTTAAACCAAGTAGAAACACTGTTATCCATTATTATAATTACTACAAAACTATCTGCAATTATGTATGTGCACAATGGGAAAATCATCTTCCACTTTTTCTCAGTGATAGAAAAAAACAAATAAAAACATAATTATAGTTTAAAATTACAGGATAAAAAGAAAAATTGAAATGGAAAGTTGTACTTGTCAGATCTTAGTGCCCTGGTTAATACAGTCACAAGGAAACTTATTATTTTACTGAATCGGGACTAGATTATTATAGTTCTTAGAAGGAACAAATCATAGCTTGTGGGAGAATGCAATGAAATGTACTGTCGCTACAGGAAAAGCATACCAGTCTCTCCATAATTATTATAGAGGATGAATAGGGGTCTCTCATACAGAAGACTATAATTTATAATTGTTTCACACAGGATTTGAAGATTTACACAGGCTCAGTTCCTCTCAGTCTGGGAAAGGGCAAGTATGTTGTGTACTTTACCCACTGATGTTACATTACAATATTGCTATGGAAGTCAAATGAAACCTGACAACAAGCCACAATACAAGCACATTATGGCTTCGTACAATCTGCCATAGTATGGCAGCCATAGCAGTCTATGCGGCCTATAGTTCCTCCCGAGTTGCTTCTAATTTGACGGATTTTGTTGTTTTGTATTGTGAGATGGCATTGGGCAAAGTTTTGTCTGGGAGTGTATATCTCATCTCTTATGAGTTGAATGAGTGAGATAAAATAAAATCCAGAGAAAGAAGCCTTATCCAAAAGATGCTGTAATTTGGTCATTGTGCATGAGCTATAAATTGAACAGGGCTTAAATGTGTTTGCAATATGGAATTTAAAACAGCAGTATCCAAACAAGGTATAGTCCAGTCTTTAACATTAAAGGAGTAAGATGCAACTCTACTTTTGTACATAAAAAGTATATTTCTTGTTGTTTCAGTGTTTTATAATCAATTTTATAATCTATTATCCATAGCAGGCTTTATGCCACTGCCTCCCCTAAATGGGGGGGGGTTTTTGGAGAGTCATCCAACTCCTGGTCCGAGGAAATAGTAGGAGCAAGAACAGGAAAAACCGTTCATCTTTAAAGAAATGCTAGAGACCCAAATCATGATGCACAGGTACCAAATGTTTCAGATGCCTGGTGGTTATAAAGGAGACATTTGCAACAGTCTTTCTTTTCCCACACTTCTGTCATACAGACTCCTTTTTTTCATGCAGTTAGTGATAGTGGGTGGGGTGTCTGTGGGTCCCACCACCGGTTAATTCTCCGGCCTCTGAGAGTGGTTGTAATGAAGTAATGCTTGACAAGGCTCAAGGTTCAGCAATTATAAGTCTTCCATATGCATCTTTTACAAAACATGTTGTGGTTTCTAAAGGTAATTGTAAACTACTACAGCAGTATCTACACACTCTGAAATCTTAGGGAGGGGTTTGCCTGTAACATTGCGCCTTTATCTTCTTTAGTTCAGAAGTCAGGCCTCTCATGAAAGATGTTCTTCTCAATGAAGTTTACCTATCATACAGACCAATGAACTTTTAAGCATCTACTAATAAAGCACAAGGATAAATGGGGTAAGTTTGGGGATTACAAATATAAGGCATTTTTGTATTAGGGGGACATATTGCAGGACATGATTTATCATGAAAGGGGGCCCAGGGCGTTGCTAGGGTCCTAGAACATTAGGGCCCAGTGCCTCGGTGTTAAAATTTGCTATATGTATGATGCCTATATTAGCACAGGGGGAAGTATAATACTGTATTATACACTCCGGGGATAGTATAAATGCTATATAAGTACACTGGATATGTTAAATGCTATATAATACTCCGGGGATGTATAATGCTTTTAATTACACCTAATGCTTTATATACAACCCTCGGGCAGCTGTATTCCCTGCCTCAGGAAGCTGTATACACGCCCCCCAGGATGCTGTATACACTGCCCCCTCAGGCAGCTGTATATACTGGACCCCAGGAAAAGCTGTATATACTGGCCCCTCTGGTAGCTGTATATACTGGCCCCACCCAGGTAGATGTTATTAACTGCCCCAAAGTAGATGCTGTATGTACTTGCCCCTCAGGTAGCTGTATATATGCCACTCGGATAAGCTGTATATACTGCCCCTAGAAGCTGTATATACTGCCTCTCTGGTAGATGTATATTACTGCCCCTCAGGAAGCTGTTTATACTGCCTTCAGGAAGCTAGCTGTAAATAATGCCCCCTCAGGAGCTGTATTATAATGCCACTCAGGTAGCTGTTGTATATACTGCCCCTCAGGAAGATGTATATACTGCATCTCAGCGAAAGCTGTTATATACTGTCCTCAGGTATAGCTGTATATTACTGCCCCTCAGGAAGCTGTATTTACTGCCCTACCAAGGTTGCTGTATATACTGCCCTCGGAAGCTGTATATACTGCCCCCTCAGGTAGCTTGTATTATACCCACAGTTATTCTAATCAAGCTACGATGGGTTAGATATACAACTGCAGACCCATGATTGAGTTGATCAGTATAACTGAAAGAGACTGTCAGCTCTGTGGGTACTCGGTGACCCACAGAGCTGACCAGTTACTCTGCAATTTAAATTATATTGGCCCCCCCACCAGACTGGTCTATGAGAACTTCTCTCCAGGACTGTAGACAGTTAATACCTGGAGTAAGCTGCTGGTATCGTGGGCCAATCAACTGACTGGAGGAGGTGAAGCCGATACGCTCGGGGAGCTCGCTGCAGCCTGGACTCCTCTCCGTCTCCTCTTCATACTGAAGCTGCCGGCAGCTCAAAAGGATACAAGCTCGTGGCTCCGGACCCTGCCTGCGCACAGCAGGCTGCATGGAGCTCCGCCGGCCTGGCGCAGCAGAGAGGCAGTAAACATAGTAGTCGGCCCGCGCCGCACTGCTACTAGTTCTATGAGCACTACATGCAGCGCGGCACTGGCTATAGGGAATGAGGGCAGGGGATGAATGATTAGGGGCCAGCATGGCAATTTATCTTGGATAGAGCCAACCGAATAATATGTCCTAACAGACCGCCCTGGAGGGGCACAGTTTGGCATTTTTTTTAAACCTGGAGCAAACAAAGGGCGACAATTGTCCCAATACGCAAGCGCCGTTTTTATGTTGTTGTCTATTTTGCGGCAAAAATACGCTTGACGCTGTTCTTGATGTAATTGAACTGTACAAAACACCATAAACTAGGCGCCTTTTTACACCAGCACCACACAATTGTAATGCGTCTAAAAAGCACATTAAATATAGTAGTGATAATACATTATGCGTCTCCGTTACACAATATGCGTACTCAGTGTGGCGCATTACATACACTAACACTTTAAACGCTATGTGTTCGCTATTGTGCAACAAAGCGGATTCTAGGCGCAATGTGACTTTTTAGGCATATTAAGGCAGACATGATGAAAACTGTCTTAGCCTTAGACTTTCTTTGTTTGCCCCTTAGCAAAAAACCCAGTCTGAGTGCCCATTATTTCTCTTAAGAGCAACTAGAGGAAATGTATGGGAAACTCGTATTGGTTGCTATTGCCAACAAAGAAAGTCTTGACCAAGGGACAGTTTTTCATTACATGTGGCCTAAGTTTACTATGCATGGATACAGCACCAGATTTTTGAAAGGATCGTACTTCGGCGCACTTTACATGAATAAATTTGCCGTAAATTGCTGCGGTGATGACAATTTCTCGGACATGTCGCCAAAATGGTGGTATTTTATTTTGTAATCAGAGGTCAACAGTGTGGGATTTGTTTTATGGTGCCCACTGGGATAATTATTTAGGTGGTTCAGTGAGTGGAGTCATAAATATTTAGGGGGCACAAACTGTTAAAAAAAATTTATATGCAGGGCAACAGTCTATGTTGTGATATCTTATGTATTGGCACAGGTGTGTGGAGCTATTTATAATTCACAGTGTAAGTGATGTGCAAGCAAATTATTCGATGGTATAGTATGGGCGGCTTGGACTAGACCCGCCACCCAGGAGGCGAAGCCCAACAGTGGTCACTGCTCTTGCTAAGTTATTTACTTATAAGCTCTACAACACATTCAGTTATGTCAAAATCATAATAACAACCTCCCCTGGCTCAATACAAGAAATGGCGAGAGGTGAGTTTACCTGCCTACATAATTGGGGCTTTGCCTGTCTACCGATCTTAGGGGCCTACCTACCTATCTTGGGCCCCACCTATATACCTTACCGGGGCCCCCTTTCTGCCTGCCTACATATCCAACCTATACCTGGGGCCTTGCCTGCCTTACTACCTTGGAAACACTTATACACAAAAATACATGAGAGCAAAACCCCATACAATACACAAAACTTTATTAAATACAATAACTAAAAAAAAAATATGGTCGAGATAGGAAAGTAGTGGCATCATAAAGGCAGGTAAAGTTCATTTTCGTGTTATTAAAATTCAGTAAGGTAATATATAATAATAATAATACATAATAGATACTGGACACATATGAAACAAAAGTACTGTAGATACAGTGTGACATCACTGTGGACAAATAATTATGTAACAGATCAATAGTACTGGCATCAAGCGCGATGTGCCCTATGCACATGGTGCTTCATGTAATGGTTTCTGGTGTTTGTATTTATATTAGGAGCTTGGTTCTGGTGCTGTATAATACTATGGAACTTGTTATGGTTCTGTATTTATGTCACGAGTTTTCATCAATGGTACGTATATTTTCAATGAGCTTTGTTCTCTTGCAAAAATTGAAGTACTGAGTCTGGTGCTGTTGTTACCTATGTTATGAGGCTTGATTCTGTGCTGTACTTAGTTCTGGTGTATTAAACTTGATTCTAATATTTCCTATGTTATTTCGATGGTCAATAACCTTTTTTAACAAATCTCTGCATAAACATATGTCAGTAGTACAAGTACATATATAAAACATTGCAATATTTATTATTAGAGAAAAAATGCCTCCTCCTCCACTCATCGGGCTTCCTTTCTTCTCCCCAACTTTATTATTCATTCTAAAAAACTGCTTAAATAGGCCTCAGGACCAAAAGTGCTTCATTAAAGGTGTTGGTTCCTCAACCAACATTGTTGGTTTCCTGGGACCACCGATTATATATATGTTAAACTTTTTATGTTAAAAACATAGTTAAAAACTGGTAATTGGTTACAAAAGTTGCAAAAATGTCACCCATGATAATGCAAAATGAAGATAAAATCAAATAAAGCTAAGTGCAAATACAGATAAAGTATGTCCCTTACAAGATAACAGTCAGAAAGAGCTGCTGGAATAGTTCTTTCCTATGTATTTTGAGGATTTGGAGATTATTTGGTCCGTACTTTCTTACACAATGTACCAGAGAAAAGAAAATGGGACATTGCTTGATGCTCAAAAGAGTCGGCCTAATCCTGGCACATGTAAAGAGCAGTACAGAACAGGTAGTTACTTCACTGTACTGTACAGAGTTTGTACTATATCTACCAGATGCACTACACTAATACAGGTGTTATTACAAGTGAAAATGTTCAGGATGATTGTTTGGATTCTACCAGTCATCACATAGGCCATCATAGTGGCGTGTTTGTTGATCACTGTATATGAAAACCCAGGACGCAACATACAATGTTCTAGGTAAGACATTGTATGTGGAATCCTTTAATGAGACAATTTTAACTTGGGGACCACTGTGATCAGGTCATGTCCAGGAAGTCTCTGGAGAACAAAAATGGAGGGGGGGGGGGGAGGGAATATAGATTTAGAAAAGGGAAGGGGAGGGAACAACACAGAGTTGCTGCTAAAAAGCGCTTGATACTGTAGCATATCACACACTGCTCCATTAACTTGTATAGCTGCATAATTGTGGCCATACTGATGCTTCTGAGGGTGAATGAGTTACACTATAAACATTTACATTACTCGAGGTATGACAACCAGCTGGGAGATTGGTTTTAGCATATGCTGAATTATTCTATCCACTTAACTGCGTGACAATCTTAACTAAATACCAATTTACCAATCATGGTCAAGAATGTCACAAAATGTTCATAATGTAAAGTGAATTTAGAGAGTGTGGGAAGGTTTGTAGTGTGGCTACTAGGGTTATGAGCGACATTATCGACACCTAAAGTTTTTAAATCGGCACGGTTTTTAGGCTGATTGGGGAAATTGCTGAATAATGTAATATTTTAGGTGACTATCTGACAGTTAATCTATTATATCGCGGCCATATTTCAGGTTTCCTGTCATTTTGGCAGCCAGCCACATTCAGCTCCGAGGATTAGAGGGGGTGAGGAGGATAAAACAACGTCAAACTTTGCTGTGTATGGATCTCTTTGGCTGCAAAAATCACGTGACCTCGTTTATCTATGCCACTGCGTTTTCCTGTTTGAGCTTCATACGCTGGTCACACTTCACGCAGGACGTGTTGTCTGCGTTTGAACCAATAGCTGTTCTAACAGTCTGTCAGATAGTTCTCTTCTAATACAAGGAAACCTCCATCTACCTCAGCTTAGATTAGAGTTAGATTGAGAATTTCTCTTCTTATTTAGCTAGAGTAAGTTTTAAGGATTATCTACTGGTGTGTCCAGCCACGGTGGGGGGGGTGAAGGGGGGGGGGTGTGGAAGGTGCCGCGGTTAGGGGATGCGAAGGAGAGGCATTTCGAAAGAAGATATTTTGCAGCTCAGTGTGTTCTGATGATCTTCAATTGAAAAAGAATTGTTTTCTACCAACTTTTTTGGCCAGCAGAATTGATAGCAGTTGAAATTGTTCCTGTGTTTTCAGTTCTATTGCAATCACTGCCGTGTCAGTGTTCCCCAAAAAACCGGCATAACTTATCCCTATTAACTTTTATATAGTTGTTATTGAAGTCCGTGCGACTGTTTGGCGCATAGAGCTCAGTTGTACGCCCTATTGTGTTAATAAGTCATTTGATAGCAAATTGCGCTATTGTCAGTGGTGCGAAGGCCGCCATTTTAATCCATATAACATTTTTAATATCTTATTGACTCATTTTTCCCGCGCACTTTTAATCTGGGGGTAATGTAGATTAAGGGTCATGCTGAGCCAGGACAGGCATAGTCAATTGTCTCCAGTTAACTAAAAATGGTGGTTGAAAGACTCCTTTTTCCGCACTTTTTAATCTGTGGGTCAGAAGTTTAAGGGTCATGCTGCGGTCCAGACAGGAATAGTCATGTTCAGTTCAACTAAAATGGTGGATCAAGACTCTTTTTTCCCGTACTTTTTAATATGTGGGTCAGTAAAGGTTTAAGGGTCATGCTGCGTTCAAGGAAAGGGATGGTCAATGGTCCAGTTGAGACTAAAATGATGGTTCAAATAATATGCCTTCTGGCACTTTTTAATTTGTGGGTCATGAAGGTTTTAAGGGTCTTGATGTGGTTTCAGGACAGGCTTAGACTTTAATGTCATTGGCCGATCGATATATCGGTTATCGACTTTCATCATGATAATTTGTCGATAGCGGACTAGAGAACAGATTGTTGACACAATCGACTCTCACTAAGTGGCTACTCATTTTTTCAACTTCTGTACCTGTGAAAGGGAACACATGTTTGTATAACTTTATAGGAAAATTTTGCTACATGGGAAATACTATGTTCATTACTTTCCACATTAATAAATATTTTGTATTTACTTTTGGCTGTTATTATTTTGTAAGTTATAAAGAAGGATAATTTTTTTAACGGCCACATGCACTTTGGGCCACTATGATTTGAAAACTGTTTAGGACTAAAGTTCACGTTTGTTTGCCCATTAACATCAATCAGAGCGCCCCTTTGGGGACTCATGATTGGTTGTAAGGGCTACAAATTGGAAGTTTAGACCTAGACTAGTTTCCATACATTGTGGCCCTTTGTGTCTATACGTTGAGGAATATGTTCGGTGTTAGGAGAATAGTTAGTAGTAGTAGGTGTATCTATTTTTTGTAGCTCTGTTAAGGTTTTGCACAAGGTTCACACTAGCTAGGGCTTTATTATTTATCATGAAACGCAGCATCAAACATGGTGTGGACTTGTTTTTTTGGCCCCTTAGACTGTACTCTAGTGCCCACTAGTTCTACTGGTCAAACATACTAGCCAACATATACATACCACATTATGTAAATGCATTATAATAAATCAAATATTTTACGATGACATATACGATGATAGAATTTTTCATAAGATAACAGAAAAATTATTCATTATGACACCACTAAAGAGGTTAAGAATTTTAATGCAAGGGAACTTTTACTTTGAATTCTCGTCTCTCAGGAATTCCCAGGATTTAACTTTATTAAGGAAAGCACAGTATAATTAAATCACTTTGCTTGATGTAATACAGGATAGGAGAGTACAATGGGGAGCACCAGGATGCTTAATAAGCAGGAGGTTCCTGTTAGGTTTGTCTTCAAGATTTTCCATTCACATTTTTATTTTTGTTTTAAGGGGCTTCAAGCATTATGGGACAAAAGGATGTGTCTAAAAATTGTACAATTATCTAATTTAAATTATTTTTTCTCAAAACCGACAAAGAGTAAGACTATCCAGTCCATGTCTAAATGATCATTGAGATTTTTTTTGTTACTGTATTGTGTTGGAGTTACCTTAAATTCCAGGGAAAAAATAACTGATGCTATAATGAGTGGTGTTATAATAGTTCCGTAATCTTAAAAACTTTGTGAAAATGGTTACTTGTAGTAATGGTATATTAATAAACCAATGCAGAGTCTGTAGCAGTGATTCCTCTGCAAAACAGTTCTTACATGTAGCTCCATAGGAAATATAATCCTGGTGACTAATTAATCTGCTTTTGTGAAATTTAGTACACTTCCTTCACTTCTCCCCTGATGTTCTGAAGTTACACTAAACCTGTCTCTACTTCAAACTGCTTCATTGCTCTTCCTCCTCCCTTTATGTCCTGAATGCCTGTTTCATTTTTCTCAGTAGACAGGAGCTGGTGTAGTGTAACGTTTGGAATGGCAAACAGGAGATGGGGGGAAAAACCCAATTCGAGCAACCTAGGCGTGACTGGTCTGTGATGCTTTCAGGCAAAAAATGGTAGAGAGAAAGAGGCAGATTATAAGTCTCTAAGAATCAAATCCTTTGCTTGGGGTTTAAGAATGACTCACACTGGTGTGCTGAAGGCGCTTCCGTTCAAACACTGGTAGTGTATAAAAGACAGTATGTAATTACTAGGGGGGGGGTGCACTGCCTGCATGGCAAGCAGACATATAATGGAAATGTAGTTTATATATCCGATTTGTTAATTCTGCTACAGCAAAGCCCTGGCAGCCTAAAAACAAAGGTGCTGTACAGACAAAAATACATAAATATTTCTAATCTGATGAGAATTCATAATAGGTACCTTTTCTATACTTTTACTGGTCTTGGAAATAGAAAGTACGGTTTAAGATTCACTTTTAGTTGTTGGCATTCTTTACTATATGAATTTGCACTTCTATGGAATCCAATGCAATAGAAAATATACTGACCAATCAACTAATTAATTATTGTACAAAACAAAACTCTATTTTGTTAAAGAAAGAAACTGCAGCCACATCACAGTACTTTAACTGAATCGTCACTAAACGTGGAAATTAAGCATGAGCAAGATTAAGATTAAAATAACATCCATTGTGTAATATTACACCATACCAGACCTTCTAGAGTAGAAAATTTACTCTTACTAGAATGTAAATGATGTGTTATCCTATATGATACAATTACTAGTTACTTATGTGGGCTCCAGAGTTTCAACAACTAAGCCAAGAAAAATCACAAAAAATCCAAGTTGTTTTACACATCAGGAAAACATAATATTGACAGTGCCATCATAATAAAACAGGACCTAAGTTAATAGCTTGCAGATTAGGAATGTCAATGTCACCGTTATAAAACATTTTACATTAGGTCCATGTATATTTCGGACCACTGAAACTGATTTTGTTTTCAGTTACCTGTTTACTGAAACATATTCAAGTTATAGTTAGTTAGAATGGATATCTTGGACATATAGTCCAGTACTTTCAGGCTTTTCCTTTTGGAACGTATCCATATTATAATTGGATCATGGGTTTAGGAGTGTTCAGCAACTCTAACATGTTCCACCTGTTTATTAAAAGGGACCAAAAAGTAATTGGACAAATTAAATAATTGTAAATTAATGGTACAGGTCATGATCCAAAGCATACCACTTCAAGTGTAAAACACGGTGGAGGCTATGTGAGGGCTTGGGCATGCTGGGCTGTGCCAGTGGGCACTGGGGCACTAGTGTTTCTTGAGATGTGACACAGGACAGAAGCGCTGGCATGAATTCGGAGGTATTCAGAGACATACTGTGACGTCTAAGTCCAGTCAAATGGCAGCCAAACTGGTTAGTCAGCGTTTTTATACAGATGGGCACAATGACCCAAAACCTAGAGCCAAGCAACAGGGGTTTATTAAGCAAAAGATTTGGAACTGTTCTTGAATGGTCAAGTTCAACTCAGATGATCTCAGCCCAATTAAGCTGCATTTTCACTTGTTAAAGACTAATTTTCAGACAGATAAGGTCCCCCCAAACAAAACAGCCAACTGAAACTGAAGCAGTAAAGGTCTGGCAGTGCATTAAAATGGAGGAAACACAGCGTTGGTGATGCCATGAGATCAATACTTCATTGCAAAAACAAAGGGTTTTAAACCATGTATTACTGTGTTTCCCCAAAAATAGACAGTGCTCCTTATATATTTTTGCTCCTTAAGATGAGCTTAAGACTTCTTTTTAGGTGGATGTGTCATTTTTCTCATGAACAATATATTCACATATATGTAGAACAAAAAACATCAAACATGTATTATTATATTGTAGTGATTTCATCATAAACATTCAGGTTAAGCAGCCAAACTCTGATTGATAAAAAAAAATGTACTATATCTTATTTTGGGGAAACAGGGTAGATTTACATTTATTTTACGAACTATTTTAATATTGTCCATTCTTTTGGTCCTTTATAAAACAGGGTAGCACATGTTAAGAGTGCTCCGATGAAAGTCTTCAAACAATTTATCCAATTTTAATGTGGATACTCTCAAATGAAGAGCTCTGAAAGTCTGAACCTTTATTGCCCTTGTCCTTTAAATAAACTATACTTGAAAGATGTTTCAGTAAACAGGTACAAATAACTAAAATTTGTGTCAGTGTTCAAATATATTATAAACCTAACTGTATAAACAATTTAATAGCTACAGTAGACTTGCCGTATAGTGATATAAAACTTATTGCAATTAATTAGTATGCATACATCCAACTCTTTATCAACATTACAGTATCAGTCCCTCCCGCCTGGAGTACAGTTGTTTAAACATACTTTTAATGCATTTATTAATTCAGTTGTTGAACTGACAAGTAACTATTATAAATTAAAGCCCCTTTCTCGGCTGTTGTGAGGCCATATTTGGATTACCTGGACCAGGGAAGCAGCATATAAAAATAAGCACTATCGATGTGAAACAGATACTATGTTTTGCCCTATAGACTCATAAGGCTCAATCACCCCCCCCCAGTATTCATTGGGGATAACTTTTAAAAAATTATTTTGACAGATACATGGCATCGTATGGCTTTACTATGTTGATAACAACACATAGTCTATAAACGTTCGATGGTGGTCATTTAAATCTGCATGGCATTTTGAAATGGCCTTTGTAGAATATTCAGCTGCACAGTGTACACAGAACAGAACAGCTCTGCAGTTAAGATTCAGGGTTGCATTTCCCATGTAACTGGGAATTAACTGTATTAGCCCTCTAAGAGAATCCTAAACTTTATCAACACCTATAAAGAAATGTCTATGATGGAAAAGAGATGGAAATCCAAAACTTATTTAGACTCCATTTTGCTGTTAAAAAGATAAATAAATGTTAAAACAGGACTACTGTTATTCTTTCCATTATCCCTGATATTATAAATAACTTAATGTAAAAACTACATAAAAATAAATCCTAAATCATTATCTATAAGAAATCACAGAGTTTGATAAAACTATTATAACTAGAGATTGGTGCGAACTGATTCTAATCGGAAATGGACATTCGTTTAGAATTTACAATGAAAACTTTGTCTGAAATGAAGTCGAAGTTTGGTGGTACTTCGGAGTGAACAAAGTGTGCATTTCATATTAATAATGGCTGCGAAGGCACATGGCGTTACATGGGGCAAAGAACTTGGGGACGAAGAAGGGCACAATAGCCTGCATGACTTGTGCAGAGATGAAGCCAATCAGAGACCGGCGAGGATTCTTGACGTCAACACAGTATATAAGTTACGGGGGGCACGGAGTGCTGGGAGCTCATGCCGTCTCTCCACGTACTGATTAGGAAGGTTCTGCCAGGACGGAGATTGTGAAGCTCTTACTGAAGAAATGATTTTTATACAGCGATTTTTGTGGGGTGTCTCAGCTTGTCCAGAGACTGCTTCACTTAACGTTCATTTTCTGATTTTTTTTGGGGTATTGGATCTGAAGTTTCCAGTGTTCGTCCACTGCAGCTGCTATTATTACATTTAAATCCTTATCTGCTCACAGCACATTGAAATATCAAGGGGGATTCTAAGCCACTTCCTGTTGTACGTCCATTTAAAGAAACAGCGTTTTTACAATCAAAATACCATTTCATTTTTGGCTGCTCATTCTTTGTCGCCACATTTCATCCGGGGTTAATTAAGCGTTGTTTTTCAGCTGTGGTGACTCCAAGGAAACCATTCATTTTCTACGCCAAAATATATAACATTTTTCCTGTAGCTAATTCACAAAGAAAAGGTTTAATTACAATTTTATATATCTCTTGTTGGTTGTGGCGTAAAAAAAAACGGAATTGTAACAACGCTACAAAGCTAGTAGTTTGTGATGGCTCAATTCTTTGGCTGCACAAATTTACATCCAGGGTTAACTTATGCGTTGTTTTTAAGCTGTGGTGCGCCCAGAAACCGTCAATTTTCATCGCCAAATATATATAATTTTCTCTGTAGCCTAATTCACAAGCCAAAGGTATATTACAAATTTTATCTCTTGTTGTGTGGGCGTAAAAATAAACACCGCATTGTAAACAACGCTGCAAGCTAGGTTTTAAGTTTGTGGTTGGCTCATTTCTTTGCGCAATTTACATTCCAGGGGTTAATTAAGCGTTTTTTTTCACTGTGGTGACTCCAGATAACCATCACTTTCACCGCAAAATATTTACTTTTTTACTGTAGCCTATTTCACAAGCAAAGGTTATTACAATTTTATATCTTGTTGCTGTTGCGTACAAAAAACACGGCATTTGTAAACACGCTACCAAAAAGATAGTAGTTTGTGGTGGCTCAATTCTTTGGCGCAATTTACATCCAGGGGTTATTAAGCGTTTGCTTTTTAAGCTGTGGTTGACTCCAAGAAACGTCATTTTCACCGCCAAAATATATCATACATTTTTCCTGTAGCCTAATTCACAAGCAACAAAGGTTAATTAACAATTTTATCTCTCGATGTGTAGAGTAAAAAAAAAACGGCATTGTAACTCGCTACAAAGCTAGTAGTTTTGGTGGCTCATAATTTTGGCGCTATTTACATTCCAAGGGGTTAACTAAGTATTTTTCTGCAGTTCACTTAAGTAAAAGAACTTTCTTTTTCACCGCCACAGAAGAAATTCTGTAGCATAATTCATATCCAAAGGTTAATTAAGCCTTTACATTCAGTTAAATACACAGAGTTTTCAAACGGCACATACAAGTAAATTTTTTCTGCCCATTTGTGGAGCGCAATTTATATCCAAGGGTTACCCAAGCTTCTTAGTGGGTTCATTTGGAGTCAAATACAGGGTGTGTATTTATCATATACAGATATCTTCATCAAACAGTGTCTGTACATTTTAGAACAAACAGTATGTCAGACAGAGAGGTGGCAGGCTCTTCACCTGCAAGTGGCAGAGGCACAAACATTCCTGGAACAGGCCCAGGTCGCAGCACAGCAAGGGGACGTCGCAGCAGGGGTCACTCGGTGAGGCCACAACTGCCGCTGTCATCTAGCGGCCGTGTGCTTACTAGCAACCCAATGGTTCTTGATTGGTTGACTAGGTCATCCACTTCCTCCCAGATGACATCTGACAACCCCAGCCAAGAGTCGGTGGGAACGTCAGACACAACCCTTAGTTGGCATGGCCCGGGAGCGGGTCAGCGGCCCTCACCTGTCCTCAACCCGCCTCTGTCCCGGTTCCCTCAGCCAGAGATCTACTATGTGGTCTGGGTTCAGCGCCACTATATAGCGAGGATGAACAATTTGAGGAGGGCAGTCAGCAGCTACTTGGCAGCGAAGAAATGGGGCCAATATCCCCTGCTTCTTGCAGTAGGCGGCAAAGTATAGATGTTGAGAGTGGCATGGGAGGTCATGTTGTGAGGGGTCAGCCTCTGCATACCAAGACCGGTGATGAGGACAGCAGTGACGATGAAACACAAATAGATGATGATGTAGCCGACCGCACTTGGGAGCCGGGTGAGGCAAGGGCTTCATCATCATCAGGAGAAGAGGGCGTCAGCTTGCGCGTCAGGCAGCAGCGCAGCCAGCAAGTGGGTCGTGTGGGCCGTTGAGTCAGCGGGGATAGCAGCAGTGGAGGTCGGGAGCCAAGCGGCCACGGGGAAAAAAACCCGCTTTTCAGGTCCAAGAAAACTAGCGGCACATTGGCTCAGCAAAGGCAAGCGGCCCGGGCAGTAGTCACTCAGTGCGGAGAAGTTGGCGGTAAAAATCCAATACTCGGCGGTGTGGCATTTCTTTGCTAAGACACCGGAGGAGCCGAATATGGGTATATGTAGAATCTGTAAGAAAAGTGAAGCGTGGCCAGGGAGCTAACGTTGGCACCACGGCCCTGCGTCAACACATGCAGCATCACCATCCGGTGGCCTGGGAGAAACGTTGCTCAGATGTGGTGGTCCATCCTGCCGCCGCAGCAGCAGCAGCCCCCCAGTGGCACGCCATCCCAAATTTGAAAGCCAGTCAAGGCTCCACCACCTCTGCAGAAGGGAACTGTTTCTCTTTGACATCATCTCCCGGTCCAGATGCTCCTGCTCCTCGCTACTCATGGCGCCAGCAGTTGTTCAGCGAGGCGATTGCAAAGAGAAACAGTATACGTCCAACCATCCTAAGGTGCAGAAGCTGACCGTACTCCTGTCCAAGTTGTTGGTACTGCAGTCCCTCCCTTTCCAAATGGTGGACTTTGCACCGTTCAGAGAACTAATGGCTTGTACCGAGCCGAGATGGAGAGTTCCAAGCCGAAATTTCTTTTCCAAAAAGGCAGTACCAGCACTTCATAAATATGTAGAACAGAAGGTGGGCCAGTCCTTGAGCTTATCGGTTTGTTCCAAGGTGCACGGCAGCGGGGACATTCTGGAGCTGCAACTATGGTCAGGGCCAGAAACATGTCCTTTACGGCCCACTGAGTGAATTGTGCTTCCGGCCAGGCACACCAACAACTTGGACAGGAGACGCCGCTTTCTCCTCCACGTTGTCAAACTGCGGCTCCTGCGCCAATGTCCGCCCCTCCTCCCCCACCACCACCACCCCATCTCAGCCTCCAAAAGTACTGCTCCATCTACCACATGTGTAGGGGACAGCGGTGTCACGTAGTTCTAACACCTGGCTTGCCCTCGGCGAACGAAAGTCACACGGGGGAGGAACTGTCGCGTCATGCAGCAAGAAATCGATGGTGTGGCTTTCGCCGCGCCAACTGAAAAATCGGAACCATGGTGACGGACAAGGGGAGGAAACATGGTGTTCACGTTGCACCGAGGAGGGATGGTCCATGCGCCCTGCATGGCGCACGTGTTCAATTGGTTGTGAAAAGGTTCTGAAGTCTTCCCCCGATCTTCAGAAGATTCTGAAAATGGCCAAGAAACTGTGCATGCACTTCACCCATTCGTAACAAAGCCAGGAACACCCTCCTCGGTTGCAGCGGCAGAACGGCTCCCCCAACACACTCTGATATCCCGATGTTTCCACCCATTGGAATTCCAGCCTGCACATGTTGGACGACTGTATGAACAGAGAAAGGCCTTTAAACGATTTTTTGATGACCCAGGCGGACAGGAGTACTCCCCTGTGTAATTTTGATGTCAGCCAGTGGCAGCTCATGCGTGACACCTGCCATTTGTTGAGGCCATTCGAGGAGGCCACGTTATTTGTCAGTTGCCAGGACTACGGGTTTGAATAACGTCATTCCATGCTTCATGTCCTGGAACAGATGCTGAAAAAATCTGTCTGGGCAGGGGACTGGAGATGTGGCGACTACATCTCGTGGCCACATGAGTCCGCTGGGGACTGAAATGGAGGAGGAGGAGGACATTGGAGCAGAAGCATTGTCTGGTGAAATGAGTGGATTTTCTACCCAGGTGACAAGAGAGGAGGAGCAGACGCAGCTGGAGGAGGTAGATGGAGATGAGGAAGACGAGGCAGATGCCCCGCAAGCACCGTAGCAGTCTACAGTGGAGATGGAGGCGGGGAGTCCCTCGGAGGGCAACTGTTTCCGATGGCCCGCAGCATGCTTATTTGCCTGGCAGTGACAGCCGAATAGTCGCATCCGGCAGAGGGATGACTTCTGGGTCTCCACCCTATTGGACCTCGCTACCGGTCCAAAATGGGGAGCCTTTTTTCCCAGCTACTGAGACCGAGGACAAACTCAAATACTATCGGGAAATCCTCCGGAAACAGTTGGCCGCTGCCTATGCGCGGCATCGTCCCTCTTGACAGGGCTGACCCGGGGGGGTTTTCCAGCGCTCACGTACTACTGGCGCGGCTGCCGGGGGAAGGTGGGGGGGTTGGAGCAGTACCAGCTCCGTCAGCAGGGACCTACGTCTGGAGGCACTGATGAGCAGCTTCCTTCACCCGCCTAGTGAGGGAAAGGGGAGTCGCCCGCAGCAGCAGCAGGACCTGGAGCAAAACCCTGGACAAACAGGTGGTGGCCTACTTGGACAGCACCTCTGCCACCCCAGTTAGAAGATCCGCTGGATACTGGGCAGCCAAACTGGATGTGTGCCGCAACTTGCCGAGTTTGCAGTGGAGAAGCTGTCCTGCCCAGCCAGTAGAGTGGCAATCAGTGCGGGTTATTCAGTGCGGCGGGGGCCATCGTTACCCAAGGAGAACCCGCTTGTTTCCCCGGGAAATGTGGAACGACTGACCTTTGTCAAGATGAATCAGGCGAGGATCGGCCAAGATTTCCACCACCACTGCCTTAGGCGTCAGACTACATCAGATATTTTAGCCTCACCCCAAACTGTGAGAAATGAGTCTGGGTTCTAACTACCTGCGTCAGCCACTATTCTGATGCCGGCCACCCCCCTGATTTCCACACATCTGCTGCAGTTTCTCCATCTGCCACCAACCATCTTTACCAGGGGGCTGGTATTGCCACCCACCTCACACTGTCATTGTGCCACTGTCTGACCTCATGCCCGCTGCTGTGGCTGCTGCTTTTGACCTTCACACTGTGTCTTTGTCCCACTCTGTGGCCTACTCCTGTTTTTGCCACCTCCCGAATGTCCCTTGTGCCACTGTCTGACCTCATGCTGCTGCTTTGGCTGCTGCCGGACCTCACACTGTGTCATTGTGCCACTGTCTGACCTCATGCTGCTGCTGTGGCTGCTGCCGTGACCTCCACTGTGTCATGGTGCCACTCGGGGGCCTACTCCCGTTTTTGCCACCTCCAGAATGTGATTGTGCCACTGTCTGAAACCCCATGTGCTGTGGCTGCTGCCGTGACCTACACATTTGGCATTGTGCCACTGTCTGCCCTATGCGCTGCGGGCTGTTCCCGTGCCCCCCACACTGTTTTCTTGCCCACTCTGTTGCCTATCCTGTTTTTGCCCCCTCCAGAATTCATTGTGCACTGTCTGACCTTGCGGCGGGGCTGTTCCCCGTGCCCTACAACTGTTCATTGTCCCACTGTCACAGGAAATTATCCCTTTTCCTTTTTTCTTTTTTATCCGGGTTTCTTTTACTCACACTGCCCCCTTTTTCCCACAGTTACCCCCATATTTCTTTGGATACAGCTACTTATTTCCTGCCCCCCTATCGACACGGATCCCCCAGCAAAAACCCGTTTTTTTCTTTTTTTCTATACTATCCTATTCACATTCTTTTAACCATTCCCTTTTTCCCCTTATTTCCTCTTTTCCCCTGCTCCTTATCTATCCCTTTTTTTCAATTCTCCCCTTTTTCCCCACTTTTTTCCAATCTCCTTCCTTTTTTTGTATAATACCTTGACTTTTTGTTTATGCTCTTTTTTTTGATGTTTTTTGATAAAGGCCGCTGGCCGAAGTACGAAAAAAAACATCTGCGACTTCAAACCCACTAATATTTTTCATGAATTTGAGCAATAATCTTTATCCATATGCTGTTGTTAATTTTTAAACTATTTTGATTAGGCAACCTTTTGGCATAATACTCTTCCTTTGAAATAAAAAATATTTTTTTTCCTGCATTTTGGGTTCGGTGCAAATTTCTAGAATTATGATACGGTTTTTCCCCTGCACTAGAGCACCCCCTTTTCCCCTTATGGTGTGATGATTATACTTACTATATGTGCCAAAGTCTGAATCTGCTGATGTTGGTGCTGCCGTGAACACACTGTGCTTTTTTCCCCCTCTGTGGCCCTTTCCCGTTTTTTCCACCTCCAAAATGTCATTTTGCCCCCTCTGCCTGACCCATGTGCTGTTTGGGGTGCTGCGGACCCCCACCTGTTTATTGTGCCCCTGTTGACCTCTGCTGCTGTGTGGCTGCTCCGTGACCTCCAACGTGTCTTGTGCCACTGTTGACCTATGGCGCTGGGTGCTGCCCTGACCTCCCACTGTGTAATGTGCCATCTGTGGCCCACTCCTGTTTTTTCCCCCCTCCCAAAAGTCATTTTTGCCACTGTCTGACCCCATGTGCTGCTGTGGGGCCTGCCGTGACCTACAAATGTGTATTGTGCCCGTTGACCCCCATGCTGCTGCGGGGGTGCTGCCGTGACCCACACATGTGTCATTTGCCACTGTCTGACCCCATCTGCTGCGGGCTGTGCTGTGACCCACACCCCTCTGTCATTGTGCCACTGTTGACCCCCATGCTGTATGCCGTGATTCCACATGTGTCATTTCACTCTGTGGCCTATTCCTGTTTTTGTCACCTCCAGAATGTCATTGTGTCACTGTCTGACCTCATGCTGCTGTGGCTGCCGCCGTCACCTCCACGCTCTGTCACTAATGTTGCCAATGTTGCCACCTGAGCTCTGAGCTTGTTTTTTTCCAGCTTTCTCTGGCATGACTTTATCAGGCAACATTCCCGTTTCAGTTTTTTGGTCAGTTTTGCCCTCTTAAGTGCCCAGGGAATTTTATAGTGAAGCGATTCTAAGAGCAGTCATGTGCGTGTCATACTAAAAAACATCATTGTATGAAGACCAAACCAAGCTCCCTCTGCATATTTAAGCATGGCACAACGTTCTACAGCACCCTGCAGGCTCTGTGCAGCCTGGAAATAGCTGTTTTTTAACGTGATTCGTGCCGAAGTAATTCGGAAGGAAGTTATTTTTTTGCCGAGAAATTCGGCGAAGTGAACGAAACGAATTTCGGGAAATTCGTCCATCTCTAATTATAGGCATTGCCATATATGGTGACTGACAGCTGCCATTGAGACCAGTATAAAGCAGCAATGCTGTGTACTGATCTCTATTGTCATAGTGATCACTTATACAAATCTTCTATGAGAAAAAGTGAAAAAAAAGTGAAAAAGTAAAAAAAATTTAAAAAGTAAAGAAACATGAAAAATAAAATAAAAACACGTACATCGAATTTTTCCCCTTTACAAACAGCAATCGCCCCAAAAAAAGATAAAAAACAAGTAAAGTACACATATTTGGTATCGCAACGTGCATAACGACCTAACCTATAAATATGTCATGTTATTTAGCCCACATGATTACCACCATAAAAAAAAAATCACAGAATTGCATTTCTTGTTCATCCCGCATCACATTAAATGGAATAAAAAGTGATCCAAAACTCACATTAATGTCAAAGTTATACCAGTTAAAACATCAGTTCATCCCGCAAAGAAAAGTCCTTACACAGCTCTATGTACAGAAAAATAAAAAAGTTATGGCTATCAGAAGATAGCGATGCATAAATATTGTTTTACACAATAAAAACACTTTTTTAAAAGCTCTTCAACATAAAAAACCTATAGAAATTTGGTATTGCTGTAATCGTATTGACCCACAGAGTAAAACTGACTTGTCACGTATACTGCATGGTGAACGCTGCTAAAAAAAATAATAAAACATTTTTTCTTCAACCTTCCTTCCATAAATGGATTTTAGGGGCCGTTCACATGGCTTATTTCGGTCACGGATTCCAGCCATATTGCGCGTCGTACTGCGCTGCAATACGGCTGGGATCCTTGCCAGCCATTACAGTAATCCACACTTCTCATAGAGAACTGTGGATTCCGTCTCTCCTCCCCGCTCGGAGAATACGCCGGGCAGGCAGAAATTGACATGCACATTATACCGGTGGGATACGCGCCGTGGATAATGCATGTCTATGAGACTGGCGATCTGCCGACCTCCCGCCCCACCCCCGCTGCATGACAGCCGTCGTAATTGCGGGGCGAAATCCGTCCCTACAATTACGACGGCAATAAGCCGTGTGAACCTCACCTAAAAGCGATAAAAAAGCCTTGTCCCCCCAAAAATGATACCAATAAGAATGACAAATCATCCCGCAAAAAACATGTAGCTCCATACACAAAAAAGTAAAAAAGTTATGGCTCTATAGCAATGCAAAAACATGTTTTCCTTTTTGAATACAAGTGTTTTAATTGTGTAAAAGCAATGAAATGTAAAAAAATAAACAATTTGGGTATTGCTGTAGTCGTATTGACCTGCTGAGTAAAGCTGGCATGTAATTTATACTGCACGATGATCGCTGAATAAAAATAAAAACACTGCTAGGATTGCTGTATTTTTTTCAAAATGCCTCACAAAAACCTGAATAAAAAGTGATCAAAGTGTCATATGAACCCCATACTGGCACCAATAAAATCATCAACTCATTCCACAAAAAAAAAGCCCATAATAAGCTCCACATGCAGAAAAATTAAAAAGTTATGGCTAAGAGTATATGACAACATAAAAATGCAATTTTTTTATAAACGCATTTCTATTGTGCAAAAGTAGTAAAACATAAAAAACTATATAAAATTTATATCATTGTAATTGTACCGAACCATATAATAAAGTTATCATGTCATTTATACAGCACAGTGAACACTATAAAAATACTGTAGAGCCCAAAAAACAATTGCAGAACTGCCTCCCTCCCCCATATTCATGGCCCAATGCTAATAAAAAACTATGGAACACCTGTGCGCCCAAAATGCACAGTACACCTATAGATAAGATCCATGAGGGGTGTTGAATCCAAAATGGGGTGACTTCTGAAAGGTTTCACCTGTTCTGCTGAAATTGGAAGAAATTGCGTAACAAACTTTGGGGTGTTTTTTCCTGGATTTCTAGGAAAAATTAAACATGTTCAGCTAAAATTGCAGATTGTTGTAATTTTTTTCTTTTTCATTTCAAGGCCTAACAATAAAAATAATTTGTGAGACACCTGTGGGGTCGATATACTCACTGACCCCTGAATATTTTCCTTATGGAGTGTAGTTTATTAAGTTTTAGCACCACATTATTTAGGCACCATTTCAGGTGTCCGCAAACCTGAAATAGCAATTAAATAATATTGTTTTGAAAATGAGACCCCAAAGTCTGGTAGGTGCTCCTCCTATTCTAGGGGCTTGTGGTTGAGCCAAATAGCGTTCTAGGGCCACTTAAGGGATATCACTAAAAATGGCAGAATCTGGGAAGTTGATGTTGAGTTGCATTTACCTGGTCTCATTACCATGTTCCAGTGAATAATGGATAACAATTGAAAATCTGAAAAAAAAAAAAGTTTACCTATACTTTGATTTAATTTCTGTGAAATACCTAATGGGTTAATAAACTTCCTAAATGTTTTTATTAAACACTTTAAGGGGTCTAGTTTCTTAGATGGGGTTATTTATGTGGTTGTCTAACATACATGCCCCTCAAAGCCATGTCAGAACTGGACTGGTCCCTAAAAAAAAATCTATTTTGTAAATTTTCTTGAAAAGATGCTAGTTATAAACTAGGGAAAACTATCCATCTTACACGCAGACATTTTTGAACTTTTAAAATGGCAAATTTTTTTTCAAGTTTCATGACATTTTAATATTTTTCACAAATAAACAAGGATTCTATGGACCAAAATTTCTTACTAACTTAAAGCACAATGTGCCACAACAAAACAATCTGTGAATCACATGGATAGGTAAAAGTGTCAAAAACTTATTCTCACATAAAGTGACACATGTCAGATTTAAAAAATGGGGCTCTGTCAGGAAAGTCAAAACTGGCTCCAGCTGTAAGGGGTTAAAGAGAACCTGTCACATAGATTATGCCCCCCATGCTGAGGGCATAAGAAGCTAGTGTCAGACTTGCTGTTTCCAGCGCTGTGTCCCTTATTCTATAAGATGCTGTAGTTTTCATGTATTTAATGCTCAAATCTGCAGTTTTCAGCCAGAAGAATCATTCGAAGAGTCATTCAAAGAGTCAGTTATTTTTTAACCCCGCCCACCTGAGGTTAGCCACGCCCACCTCAACTGATAAACCTATTATTTTGAATAGGCAGAAACATGTGGGCGGGGAAATCACCTACTCATGAATAAGATTTGAGGGGTAAATGCTCTAAAACTACAGCACCTTACAGAATAAGGGGCACAGCGCTGGAAACAGCTTGTCTGCCACTAGTTTTTGCTGTCCTCAGCAAGGGGGGCATAATCTATGTGACAGGTTCCCTTTAACGGAAAGGCAGCAACAGTTTTGTGGACGTGTGTGTCTCTATTCTCTGCTTATGATATAGAACTGCATATATCACATGCACCTCTATCCTCACTAGAACAATAATTGTAAATATTTCATGACAAAGTAGTTCATTTTCTAAATTTAATCTGTGATTATGTAAAGTAGATTAGAGAATGTACAACACCAGCAGAACCTGGTGGCTGAAGTAACCACCAGGACAAAAACAACCGATAAATGTCCTCTCCCGCTATTTATCTACTGATCCCTAAGAAAAACCACTCACTAAGATATTGGCTGAAAATCAGAAGAAAATTACAAATCTGTATATTACTATGTTGCAAAAAATAAGGTAAAAATCTAATCCAAATGATAGAAAAAGAAATTAAATAAAATCGTGTGGATAGAAAACAGCAAATTAGTCAACTATAGCAAGTCTATAAAAAGATCTGAAGCTAAGTGAGACACAGTCCACAGATGAGATTCAACTTGGAATATATCCAGAGGATCAAGCTATTCTACATGTCGGCTCATGATAAGAAATGCCTATCAATTATGTGAGGAAAACAGATTTACATTTTCATCACAAATGTCCTGTGAAGAAGCTGATGTACCATCTGCTCTCCAAACAAGGTCATTATAGCAGAGCACTTAAACGGCATTGTTTTAAAGGGAAACAGGGAAACAAGCAAATAACCAAATCTGGAAGCAACAAAAATGTTATATTTTCTCCATTATTTGAAAAGTGAAACCCTGGAAAAATCAACAGTTTCCAAAATTAAAGGGGAATTGTTACCAGTTATAATATTTATTATACATAATAGTATTTTTTTGCCCATTAAGATATTTAGGTCTTAAAGGATATTATTTTCAAAACTTATGTTAACTTGTAATTTAGTTATGCTTACATTACATGCAGTACCACTTTTCACCATTGAGTTCTTCCATTGACTCTAATGCAACAGCGCCACCAATCTAATCTAATATCCACAACCCAATTATTCAAGGACTCCAGTTCTGTCTATGGTTTGCTATAACGCAGGTGCTTCTTAATCAAGTTATATTTAGGTTTATGATTTGATGGGGATATTCGTGTAAAATTTTATTTTAATTTATATTTTTATGACCTGCAATACAATTTCTCTCCCTGATCGATGGCAAGTTATTTCCACAGACATCAA
Organism: Phyllomedusa bahiana; assembly: GCA_025379985.1. NCBI lineage: Eukaryota > Metazoa > Chordata > Amphibia > Anura > Hylidae > Phyllomedusa > Phyllomedusa bahiana. The sequence continues at coordinate 19,525 of JAODAL010010470.1, read as the reverse complement.
TACAACAGCAGCATTCACGAGACAATCTTATATACATAAGAATCTAAGTAAAGCAATTATCTAATTTTCAATCATTTTAGTCAGCAATTAGCTGTTAAAAACATATGTATATATATATATATATAAGTATATATATATATATATATATATATATACATATATATATATATATATGTAGTATATATATATATATATATATATATATATAATACACATCACATATATATACATATATATATATATTATATATATAATGTATATTGTATATATTTTAGCAATTAGTTTTAAAAAATATGCATAGACTATATATATATATATATATATTATATATATATATATTATATATATATATATATATAATATATATATATATATATAGGTATATAGGTATATTTATTTTATTTTGATTCTTTTTTTCAGAAAATATTTGTGACTAGCCCTATAAGCCATACATATATCTGTTTAATGAAGTCACCTAGACAAGAATTTCCATTTCTGAAGATTATATTGTTGTATTGTATTGTTGAGGTTCCATCATAGGTGTAAATAACATTCACAGGGCTCAACATCAGAATTTTGAGACCTCTCCACCTAAAGACAGGTAACAGCAGCATAAGAAGCAATAATTAAAATATGGATAAAAGTAGCTCTCTCGCAGAAGGCCACCATCTTGTTATTCCCTACAAAAGGTACAATGTTCTTGTATGTGAATAGACCCCCATAATCTAAGGGACAAATAGCAGTGACTGTGGCTGTTAAGGCTACAGTTATGCCCGTTAGTTCCATTTAAGAGGTCTAGAAGCCACTGAAAAGAACCTGTTACTGTTATACATTCCAAATAATATTGCCAAACTGAGCCCAAATAGCACCATATATTGCCCACTTAAAACTTCAGCCATAAACAAAATTCATCTTTATTTTAGTTAAAACGTTGTGGTACTATTGAGTTGGAGAGACATGGGAAAGACATAAGAGTCAAACTCTACCTTCAATGATTTGCTCCACATATTATCTGTATTTGCTTATTTATTTTTAGGGCCGGATTATATCCAGGTAAATTTATCAGCAGTTCAATGCCAACCACTGATCATAATTTTTGTTGCCCTTACAGCTTTCCACTAAACATTTTTCAATTTTGTATTAATTTGTATATATTTTGATTTAAAAAATTTAGTTATGTTACTGTACTTGGTTTGATCCTACGTTATGTATGTTAGCGCAGTTTGAATTTGCAGCGCATTAAAATTAATAGCACTTCAAAATAAATAATTATTTAAAAAATTATTTATTGGTATGGATGAGCAATAAATGATGAGCGCCATTAATACTCTACTATAGGATCCAAATTCATTACATAACCAAAGCAAGTTCTTGAAATATTCTATGTAGCCATGTCTGCCATGAACTCTTGAGATATCTCTCCAACAAAGTTACTACATCTGCCAGAAAATCAGAAACACAGAATTTGGAATGCAGAAAAACAACCCATCCGGACAATTCAGTCTCCATCTAGAATATATATCTTTGTTGTTTGGTTATATTTTTTTCTGATTATGTTACTCTTTTAAATTGTATTGCCTATTACACCATAATAAACAAGCAGTTTTACTATAGCAATTGAACGAGAATTCTACCACATTTTGCAGTAACATACTGAGGTTCATGCTTTTCATCACTTTTATTAGGTATTTAATACAATATTTAGATACTTTGGGCCATATGTATGAAAACTGTCTAGCTCTAAGACTTTCTTTGTTGCCTATATCAACCAATCAGAGCTCCCCTTTCATTTTTCCAGAGCACTATATGAAATGAAAGGGACGCTCTGATTGGTTGCTATGGGCAATAGAGTGAGTTTTAGACCCAGACAGTTTTCATACATGTGGCTCTTCATTTCCACTCCTGACAAAGGGGATCAGCTTCATGGAAAGGGGGCCGTGAAGGGGTGACGCCTGCACCAAAAAGAGCACCAACATTTTGGTGCAATTGATGGCGCAAAAACCAAGGCAACTAATAAATGGTGTAAGGTAAGAGTAGACAGTGTAAGCATGTGAATATCTATCATACATTGATAAATCTAGTGCATTTTTGACTAGTCTAAGTTTACACTATATAAGTTTTAGTATTAATAAATTTGCCCCAATGTAGGAATTTTTTTTCTAAATGTGCTATAATTGGTGCTCAATTTGTGCCAAAAAAATGGCATATATGCTATTCACTGTCATTGTTCACGCCGCGGTCCCCTGCCATGGACCGCCAGCATGCCGTGCCTTCATTTTACTTGCCTTTTCTGTTGCTCCTGTTTCCTGGGGTCCTGTACTGTATGTGCACTGTGCCTTCTAGGGCGCGCGCGGCAGCTTCCTGTCCTTTATAGGTCCTCTGTCCTGTGCACCTTCCTCTTGACCTAGGCCCCCGGGCTATAAGAGGAAGTTCTTGTCTGTGCTCCTTTGTCAGTCCATTGCATTGCAGTATGTGTTGAACCTCATGCTGAGTGTTGTATCTATCTCTGAGCTTCTGCCAGCTTCTCAGGGCTGCTATCCTAGATTTAACTCCTGAGTTGCTGGTCCAGTTCCTGCTTTCCACCAGAGCTCCTGACTAGTGTTGAGCGATTTTTATCGACAAAGTTGAAATCGGCAAGGTTTTTATGGTGATCGAAATTTCCAGATCATGCGATAATTAAAGGGGTTGTCTCGCTACAATGATTGGGTTTTAATTTAAAGATCTTTAAAAAACAAGCAGCTTTGCAATATATGTTCATTACAAATGTTCTACTGATTTTGAGCTAGCCCTGTTAGTATTACTACATCAGCTTCTCAAATCTCTATAGTAGCCGACCTGTTGATCCTTATCTTACTGGCTGTCAGGTCTGAATGACTCATCACCTTTGAAGACAGGTCAGAGCAGAGAGCCCCTCCTGCACAGAATGCTTCTGTAGTGGAGGAGGAGGAGAGGAGGGGGGAGGGAGGACTCTGGCGTCTGTGTCCGAGCTGCCTGGATTAACCCTGTGTGTCCCTGCTTCCTCCTGCTCTCTACACAGATAGATGTGACAGCAGTGACCCTGTCTGTTACTATAATCATGATATGTCTTTGGAACTGTGACTATACTAATACTATACAGATCAGGGGCATGTGAATACTTTAATGTTCTCCTGTATTAGGGACACATCCTGAGTATAGTAACACTGCCCTTGCTGTTGCTGGAGATATGGAGACTTGTAAGCTAAGCAGGGGATATAGGAACACATGCATCCCCTCTGCTCTATTAGCACACAGCTTCATATTCCTCTCTACACTCCTAGAATCACCCTATCCTGCAACAGACCTAGGCAGGCACACACAGGTGAACTCTGAGAGCAAACCCCCTCCCCCCCTGTATAGAAGTTACGTAGCTGCCTGTGTGCTGATGGGAGGGGGGAGAGGGAGCAGAACAGACAGACCAAGAAACACGCCCCTCAGTTCAACTTACCAGGGACACTGACAGGCTGAAAGCTCGTAATGAGACAACTCCTTTAAGGTTAAAATCTGAGCATCATCTATTAAGATCGCGCCTTTTTCGGCGCTTCCTGTAATTTTGGCGGCCAGCAAATCAGATTACAGAATAGAGCAGGGTGAGATGTGTGTGCGACGTCATGACTGGGATGTGTATGGTTGCGATTGGCTGGAAAAATCACATGACCTCGTTTTACATAGAACAGCGTTTCCTGTTTCAGCCTCAGTGTCTCTCAGCGTCTCATAGGGATAGGACCTGCGCTCTGCCTGTGGCCAGTTTGTATCTGTTTGCTGAGGTCTTAAGCAGATAATCATATCTGTCACAATAGTTCTTATAGTAACCCATTCATGACATTTAAAGTACATTTACATCATGATTTCGGAAGCTCGCTTCATAGTCAAAGTAATGAGGGTTAATCACAGCTGTGACCTACTGCTAATAACTTAGATCCCTGCCCTTTAACCTCTTAGATGTTAAAATGTTAACAGTTCAAAACACCCCGTTTGCCATTTTGCACAGAAAAATAAAAAAAATTAAACACATTCAGTGGGACTGAATTTCTGACCATAAGTGATTGCATACTTTATTATTTCTCTAGCGGGGCTTGCATGCTATGAATTGATATCTGTAATTTAATATGGTTGTTTAAAATCCTGAAAAGTATGTATTTTTTTTTTTAAAGGTGAATTTGTACTATAATGGTAACATTTAAAATTACAGCCTACAAAAATCAAGCCCTTACTCAACTCCATACATGGAAAAAAAAAGTTGTTGGTCAAAGAAAATGGGTCCGCAACACAAACTTAAATAAATAAAAACTTTTTTTAAATTACTAAACCATAATGAAAATTCAAAAAAATTGGCAGCACAAGAATCACACAGACCTGCAGAATAAACATAACATGTCATTTATACCAAAGAGTAAATTACATAAAAACATTACATACTGGAAATCACACCACTATGCAGAAAAGCCACAATATCATACAAGCAGAGACTGCACTAATTCAAAAATACCGATAAGACAACTACTCACACGCCTACTACCCATGAGGGGGGTAGTTGCTGGTATTATAATTACTTTCAAGTATGTCATTTTATGCCCTAAATACTGGGGAGCAGAGGGTTGCAGTATTTTGTGTTATAGGCTGTAAGCCAGCATGGTGTACCATGCGTATCTGTATAAGTGGCATGCTTTGTATCATTTTATCTATATGCAATTATAATACTAGCAACCACCCTCTTATTCATGGTAGGTGTGTGAGTTGTTGTCTTATTGGTATTTTTGCAAAATTTTGTGGATTTTCTACATACTGCATAAAAACAAACCGCACCAAATAAATTGTGTATTTTCATGTTCAGCCTTACAAAGAATTTTTTGGGGTTTCTGGGTAAATTAGATGGTAGGTAAATGCCACCATTATAAGTACATCTTGACCTGTACAAAACAAGACCTACATATGTCTATCTAGATGGAGAAATAAAAAAGCTCTGGCTCTTAGAAGGTGGGGAGATAAGAAGAACATAAGGTAAACAAAAATTCTTATGGTGGGAAATAGTTAAAGGGATTGTTCTTGATGAGAAATGACCTTAAAAGGAAAGCTCTGACAAAGAAGACAAAAAATATTTAAAAATATTCAAAATGCGTTTATCAGCTTCACCTGAAAGTGCTAACAGTGTGAGTAAATACATGTTACCTTCACATCCTCTCAATATCAGTGATACTGTTGGATCTCCACAAAAGCATAGAGACCCTGAGCAGTCACCCACCAGCCGTGGCCTCTGTTCCTTTTTGCTGAATTTTGCACTGTATTTTTTTTTTACTCTTATACAGTATTATAGATATTGTTTCTTTAATGTCTGTCTGTCTATACTTTTATTATTCATTGACTGAATTTAGTTAATTTGTTTTACAGAAGTTTTGCATTTTGAAGTATGGGAAACAGATCAAAGTTAAACACCAAAAAATTGTGACTTAATAAATCGTTTTGGCCTGAATAAGTGACACATAATACAGAAGAGGTTCTGCTCCGGTTGTTAAGTAAATATTCAAGTACATAAAGTGAAAACGCCTTATTACTATCTCCCGCAGTGTAATGACTTGTTTTTGTGGAAATAATGGGTTCAGAGCAGACTCCAACTAAAATGTGAGCAGGGATTATTTTGGCTAAAAATATAATTCATAATGTTCTCTTGGTATTAACAGTGAGCACAGCAGGACACGGTCTACGTGCCGTCCGGTTGTTTGGAAATAGTTATACAATACATTAGTGATAATGGTGATACATGCGTCATTGTCAGCTGAATATTCTCAGACTTTCAGAAACTGAGTTGGAAAAGACACTTAAATAGGGGAACTCTGCTCATCTGACGAGGGTTAGTTGAAGCTGTACATTTTTGTCTTCTCAAACTCTCTTTTTTTAGGGTGCTTTCACACAGTGCGTTTTTGGTGCGATTTTGATGCATTTTTGAATGCATTTTTTGTGCAGGAAGGTACAGCAATTAATGCTGTGCATTACTGCACAACAATCGCTGCAAAAATAGTGGTAAATTTTCGGTAAAATCGCTGTAATTACCGCGATTTTTGCCGCAATTTTTGTGTATTAATTGCTGTACCTTGCAGCACAACAAATGCATTGAAAAACGCATCAAAAACGCACCGTGTGAAAGCACCCTAATGGCCTGTCTACAAGGTTTGGTTGTTGGTTTTTTGACACAAATTCAGATTTTCAAAAACTTCAAAAACCAACTGTAAAACAATTCTCATAGACCTCAATAGAAAATGTGAGCCGTAGTCTACACGGCTTGGGTTTTACTGAGGTTGGATTTCAAAACAGTCGCTTTTTAAAAAAATCTTTGAACAAATCTTTCATCAGATTTTCCTCTGAAAACAGCAGAAAATTTACTATTGAAGGCAATTGGATGGAAGTGAAAATTACCAAACTGCGATGTGCCCCGTTTTTTTTTTTTTTTTTTTGCTATGGTTTTCAGATTCAACTTTTTAATTATTTTTGCACTATTGAGTTCTTGAAAAGCCAAATCCAAAAAATGAAAACTGAATTAAAAATTCTCAGATTTTTCTGTGTAAAATACTGTTAAAATACTTGTCTGACACTGAGATTTTAGGATTTAGAATCCTATGAGTATTTTTTCCTTTGTCCTGTGGACGTAGCCCAAGGCTATGTTCACATGGTTTATTGAGGCGCGTATAGTATGCGCCGAAATACGGCAGGTGTTTTGGAACCACGCTCTAATCAGCATGTAATTCCAAAGCACGATGAGGCCGGTTGGGCGCTGTCCTTATAGACATGCATTGTAACGGCCGCGTGTTCGCCGCTAACAATTGACATGTCAATTCTCTCCCCGCTCGAATTGTACGCGAGGGGGGATGACGCGTATTCTATAGCTCTCTAAGAGAGCTATGAATTTCCGTAATTGCGGAGTTCATTTCGCCATGTATTAAGCGCAATACACGATGATATACATGCGCAATTACATTAGAAAATAAGCCATGTGAACATATCCTAAGGCTGAATTCACATTTCATTAATCCACTAGTCTAAACTAATAAAAATGTGTACCAAACGTGTGCATTATCGTATACATTGACTTCTATAGCTTTCGTATCTGTTTCATGACCTATGGTCTTGTACATTTTTTCTTTTGAAGATGGAGGATGCAGGGCACGGCGCTTTTTCAAGCTATACAAAAATGTATGTTACAGTCTACGTTTTTAAAAGTGTATGTCAATGGAAAGCATACACTAGCCTAACTGCGCACATTTGTATACAATTTTATCCATAATAAAATTATAAACAAACCTATCCAATCAAATTGCAAGGAAAACTGGGAGACAGACAATAGAAAAGCTAGTTTAAAAAAAAAAAAAAGGACGAATAAAACAATTATCAAATTTCTGCTCACACAAACAACAGTGCACATTTGGTATGCGCTTAGCATATATGTCAGGTACATTTTTCCTGGTCATTTCTGGAGCGCAATTTATATTCAAGGGTTAATTAAGCGTGTTTGTGTTTTTATATTCAGTAAAATACACTGTGTTTCTCTATACCACATACGAATAAATTTTTCCTGGTGATTTCTGGAGGGCAATTTATATTCAAGGGTTAACTAAGCATGTTTGTGCTTTTATATTCAGCAAAATACACGGTGTTTTTAAACGCAGAGAAAGCTTCTTATCTGACGAGACTGAGCTGCAGAAACTTTCAAGGCCCCGGGTAGAAATATGTTGTTTTTTGAATGCAGAATAAACTAGTTGTAGTGTGATTATCTGAGTAGAGCCCTGCTTTATCTGATGACAGAGAACATGAAGAAGCTTTCAAGCTGCTGTGGAGAAAGCAGTTGTCTTTTGTATACAGAATCCACAAGTTGTAGTTTGATTATTTCAGTGAACATTTCACACGATCCCTTATGTAGCTCTGTGCTCTGGCTGTCTGTGTTTCTCTCTCTCTCTCAGCTCCATGGCTTGTTTACATTTGCTTCTTAGCAGATAAGTCACGTCCTGGCAAAACCCTTTTAAGCGTGTTTGTGCTTTTATATTCAGTAAAATACACGGTGTTTTTAAATGCCACATATGAGTAAATTTTTCCTGTTGAATTCTGGTGCGCAATTTATATTCAAGGGTTAATTAAGCGTGTTCATGCTTTTATATTCATAAAAATACACGGTGTTTTTCTATACTACATACGAGTAAATTTTTCATGTTCATTTCTGGAGCGCAATTTATATTCAAGGGTTATTTAAGCGTATTTGTGCTTTTATATTCAGTAAAATACAACGTGTTTTTAAACGACACATATGTGTAAATTTATCCTGGTAATTTCTGGAGCTCAATTTATGTTCAAGGGTAGTGTTGAGCGATTGCGTTGGCCATCGACATCGGTCGATGGTCGATAGTCGACCATCATCGACAAGATAGTAGATAGTGAGCAGTCGATTATGAGCGATGACCATTAACTTCTATGGGAGAGCAACAACACCTTCATTCTTACACCCAAACAGGGCTGGAGAAGCTGTAATTAACATCCACAACAGTCAAATGGATACGTGCTACATCTTAGGCAACACAGTTAGGTTATAAAAGCCACAGAAAAAAAATTCACTATCCCTGTCTTGTACCACAGCATGACCCTTAAACCTGCCTCACCCACAAATTAAAAAGTGCCAAAAGGCAGTAAGATTTGAACCATCATCTTACTTGAACTGGACATTGAATATTCCTGTCCTGGAACGCAGCATGAGCCCCAAACCTGCATGACCCCCAGATTCAAAAGTGCCGAAAAAGGAGTCTTTCAACCACCATTTTAGTTGAACTGGACATTGACTATACATGTCCTGGGCCACAGCATGAGCCCCAAACCTGCATGACCCCCAGATTCAAAAGTGCCGAAAAAAAGGAGTCTTTCAACCACCATTTTAGTTTCACTGGACATTGACTATACCTGTCCTGGGCAACAGCATAAGCCCCAAACCTGCATGACCCCAGATTAAAAAGTGCTGGAAAAAGGAGTCTTTCAACCACCATTTTAGTTTCACTGAACATTGACTATATCTGTCCTGTACCGCAGAATGACCATTAAACCTGTCTGACCCACAGATTCAAAAGTGCCGGAAAAAGGAGTTTTTCAACCACCATTTTAGTTTCACTGGAAATTTACTATACCTGTCCTGGGCCACAGCATGAGCCCCAAACCTGCATGACCCCCACATTTAAAAAGTGCCGGAAAAAGGAGTCTTTCAATCACGATATTAGTGTCACTGGACATGGACTATATCTGTCCTGTACCGCAGAATGACCATTAAACCTGTCTGACCCACAGATTCAAAAGTGCCGGGAAAGAGAGTCTTTCAACCACCATTTTAGTTTCACTGGACATTGACTATACCTGTCCTGGGCCACAGAATGAGCCCCAAATCTGCATGACCCCCACATTTAAAAAGTTCCGGAAAAAGGAGTCTTTCAACCACCATTTTAGTTTCACTGGACATATACTGTCCCTGTCCTGGGTAGCGCTTGCCCCTCCGTATGAGTGCGGACCAATTGAGCTTCACTTTGAAATACTGGTGGTTAACGCTCCTGTTCCACCCAGGTGCCCTTTTTCTTGGCATTCTTTTTCTTATTTTACTCAACGTGCTGGAGGAAATGGTCTCTGTACTTTATTCTCAGTCCGTACTCCATACTCCATGTCCTCTGAATAACCTACATCTGGTCAAGTTTTCCCGTACCTCCCTTGTACAATTCAGAGGAATTTATTTACCAGCTATTTTGTACATGCAAGTTTTTTAGTAGTTTAATTCTAGAAAACACATTTTTAAAATAGGATGGAATCCCATCATGTCTTTGTTTCTCTTTTTTAATTGTATTAAATGGGTTGACTCAATACAGGGATTGATAGCCATGTTAAAGATCTTGCAAAAACAAGTCATATTGCAATATGTGTCCATTAACAGTGTCCTAACCTATTCCTGTTTCTGACAGCACCATCACCTTGAGCCACTTCTTCACAATTGTGAAGAACAAATGTCTGTTAGAAACAACATTTTTTTATAATAGGACCTGTAGTATAGCTGCATTTCAAAGCAAAATGCCCCCAAAAATTCAAAGCATGACCTTTGAGCCACTTTGGACAATTGTGAAGAACAAATGTCTGTTAGAAACAACATTTTTTTATAATAGGACCTGTAGTATTGCTGCATTTCAAAGCAGCATGACCCAAAAAATTATAAAAATGACTTCTCAGCCACTATTAAAAATTGTGAGGGAGAAATGCCACTTAGAAGCCACATTTCTGTTCCAAAGGACCATGATTATTGCTGTATCTCACAGCTACATGACCCCAAAAAATTATAAATATGACTTTCTCAGCCACTATTAAAAATTGGGGGGGAGAAATGCCACTTAGAAGCCACATTTCTGTTCCAAAGGACCATGATTATAGCTGTATCTCACAGCAACATGACCTCAAAACCATTGACAATGCGAAAACTTCTAAAGATAAAGTGAGTAAATGGAATACGGTGTTGTCATGAAACCTTGCTGTCTTTTACAGTCTCCTCACAGCAAAACCAGCAAAATGAACTGTTGGGAAAAGAGAATAAAAATTGCAGTTAGAAATGATCATTTTAAAAAAAGATTTTTCAAGAGGACCATTTCTGTTTGAAGAGAAATGTGAAGTAGACCGGCAACTAATCGGTGACCTCGGCAATTGGGGCCACAACATCATCAGCGTTTGTCTGTAATGACTCCTCCAGCTGTGCTGAAGGTCCGCTCAGATAGGACGCTGGCTGCTGGGCAGGACAACACCTCTATGGCGTGACGAGCCAGCTCGGGCCATTCGTCCATTTTGGATACCCAGAAGTCTATTGGGTCCGGAACACATGCAAAAACATCGGTGTTGAGACGCAGATAGTCGTGCACCATGATCTTAAGCTGGTCTCTGTGTGTTGGATGTGTGCCCTGCATTGCATGCGTTGGTGAGGTGGTAAACAAAGATTGCCAGAGGTCACCCATTAGGCTTCTGCCACCTTGCCTGCTGCTGCTGCTGAAGCAGACGCAACAGATGTCTCAAGTTGATCAATCAGCAAGGTCTCCATTTCCTGCATTTTACTCTCTATTTGGGTGGGTGGAAGGAAAGTGCTGAGTTTTTTTTTTGTACCGGGGATCCAGGAGGGTGGCCACCCAGTAACTGTTGTTCATTTTGATGGCCTTAATGCGAGGATCATGTTGGAGGAAATGGAGCATCCAAGCACTCATGTGAGAGATGGAGCCTTGATTTCCCAAGCCTCTAGGTCGAGGGGCACTAGCAAACTGATCTTCCTCATCTTCCTCCTCCGCCTCAAATTCGCGCCAACCTCTTTCCAAGGCAGGGACGTCGGTAACGTCGGTGTCTAGGAATACCTCCTCCTCCTCCGCTGCCTCCGGCACAGCTTCAACACAGCCCTGACTTGCCTGAGATGATGCACCCTGAGAGCTGATGCGCCACCTTGCACTAGCTCTGGACCCCGAACCACTGCCTAATGAAGACCGATGAAATTGTGAAACTGTCGGGCCTTGTGGATTTGACGGAGAGAAAGGCTCTGTGTCCGCATCTGTGTCCGTCTCCTCCTCCGTCGCTGGCGGGACCTGTTTTTTCAGAGTGTCCAACGATCGTTCCAGAACTAAGATCACCACAATGCTCATGCTGACAAGGGCATTGTCCGCACTGACCATTTTGGTGACTTCTTCAAAACTGGCAAGGATGGTGCAGAGCTCTTTCACCTGCCTCCACTCTCGGTGGCTCAACACCCCGAGGTCCGCACCGCTGCTTGTCAGGCCATGTGTCACTTCGTACTGCGTAATGGCATTGGCGCTAGCTGCCACAATCGCTGGAGCATGTGGAGGGTGGAATTCCAGCGTGTTGCCACCCTCAACAATGAGACGGTTGACGGGGAGGGCCGAGCTGAGGCTACAACGCAGCCAGGCGGGACGAAGCAGGGTGGGAACGGCGGAAGTGCGAACTTAGACTTCGAGCCTTCCTCAGCAGGCAGTCCAGACCGGGTAGCTCTTTAGATTTTTCTGGACGACAAGGTTCATGACATGTGCCAGGCAAGAGATGTGCTCCAGCCTACTGATCTTAAGGGCGGCCAGCAGATTTCGCCCATTATCGCACACCACCTTGCCTGGCACAAGGTTCTTTGCACCCAGCCAGCGCTTGGTCTCGTTGCGGAGAGCCATACACAGCTCCTGACCTGTGTGTGGACGGTCTCCAAGACAGATTAATTTCAACACGGCCTGGTTCTCTGGGCACGTAATGCCACCAGAGGACCTTGGGGAAAGAACCCTGCACCATCCCTTCGGTTTTGAAGAGCGTGCGCCGAGCCTGAGAGCCACCGTCACCCCCAGAGACATCCACCCAGCTCACCCAGTGAGCTGTCACAGAGATGTAGCGGCCTTGGCCGTGCTTACTAGTCCATGTGTCGGTGGTCAGATGGACATTTCCGGCCACAGATGCAGACAACGCGCTTGAAATTTTAGATGACACGTGGCTGGCCAGGGCAGGGACGGATGTTCTGGCAAAGAGATGCCTGCTCAGCATCTGTATTGGGGGGCAGGCGAGGGCCATGACGTGGCGGAACCCATCTGTGTCCACCAGACGGAAAGGCAACATTTCCAAGACCAAAAGCCTGGCATGCCGACATTCAGGCTTTTGGCTTTGGGATGGTTTGGGTTTTAGTGTTTTTATTCTGCACCAAACCTGGAAGACAGAAGGCTGGCTGCTAGACTGGCCGCTGTACGGCGTGCAGGTCGTCAAACTGGCGGAAGGAGAAGGGGTAGGATGGGTCTCTGGTGGTGCTGGTGGTACTCGGGCGACGGTGGAGGCTGAAGCGGAGGCTGATCCCTGATCATGACTCTGAGAGACATGGGCAGCTGAGGAACGCTTGGTGGTGGAGGAGGAGAAGGAGGAGGCGGAGACAGAGGGTGTGACAGTGGTTGGAGGCCCGGCGTCAGTCTGGCCTTTTTTGGCCAAGTGTTGCCTCCATTTCAACTCATGCATTCGCTGCATGTGACTAGACATGTTGGTGGTGGTTAACCACCTAAGGTTCTTGCCTCTACTTATGCGTTTACAGAATAGGCGGCATATGACATCAGCATATGACAGCATATGACATCAGCATATGACATCAAATCAGAGGCTTGGTCAAAGAAGGCCCATGCTTGAGAGGTCCTGGACCTTTTTGACGGCGATAAGCGAGGAGCGGGGTTTGCGATGAACGTGGCTGGCGGAATCATATCAGCGGACTTCTGCGACCGCCCTCTCCATTTTTGAGGCGGAACCCGTACTGACACTACCCCATCGTCTTCCTCCTCGTCCAGTGATGAAGCGCTCGCAAGCAAATTCTGCTGAAAAGACCACGTTGGATCCGCAATGTTGTCATCATCATCATCAACACAGGTGACTTCGTCGTCCTGACATTCTGCATCCAGGAGCTGCGGGCTACAAGCAACAGGCATTTTTGCCGATTGACTGGCTTCCTTCTCCTCCTCTGATGGCATCAGTAACTGGGCGTCAGAGCAGAGAAAATCATCCTCTTTGGCCTCTTGATCTTTTAACATGCCTTCTGACCCCAACCACATTTTGTCATCAAAGAGGTCTTCAGAAAATGGATTATCCACAGTGGTGGGTACACGAGTTGACATTTGGGCTGCTTCATGTTGGACGGATGCTGGTGATGCTGATGACGACATTTGTGGCCGTGACTGGGAGGACGAGGAGGTAAACTGCTGGATGCAGGTTGCATTACCACAGAAGGACAGATTGGCGACGCTGTTCGTTACTGAGATTCACAGGGCCCTGACCCCCGCGAATGACAGGCCTGACAGTCCTGCAACCGACGATCCGCTGGCATGCCTTTTGTCGCCAGCACTGGAAGAGCACCTTCTCTCGTACCTCTACCTCCATGTCCTACCCCCCTCTTTGCTCGCTTACCACCTGAATTTCGCTCCATGTTCAGAAATATAATAATTTGAGAAGGTATGGAAGAGTTTTGGAAAGTCTCTTATTAAAAGACGGCAAATCACAGCTATTCTCAAATCCTTCAAATCAAAACAAAATTGCTGGATTCAAATATAACTGTAAAGTAGATCTATCAACCTGCGCCAAAGTGAAATGTATTCGGATAATACAAGGTATTTTTGGCACCTATCAATTCACCTGTGGTGACTATAAAATTGCTGTATTCAAATTTAAGTGCAAGCTGCCTCAATGAACAAAGCTGTAGTGTGCCAAAGTCCAAATACACGTATCGGTTATGTATTCGTATAATACAAGATATTTTTGGCACCTTTGAATTCACCTGTGGGTGACTATAAAATTGCTGGATTCAAAATTTTAAATGCAAGCTGCCTCAATGAACAAAGCTGTAGTGCGCCAAAGTCAAAAAACACGTATCTGTTATGTATTCGTATAATACAAGATATTTTTGGCACCTTTCAATTCACCTGTGGTGACTATAAAATTGCTGTATTCAAATTTAAGTGCAAGCTGCCTCAATGAACAAAGCTGTAGTGCGCCAAAGTCAAAAAAACACGTATCTGTTATGTATTCGTATAATACAAGATATTTTTGGCACCTTTCAATTCACCTGTGGTGACTATAAAATTGCTGGATTCAAATTTAAGTGCAAGCTGCCTCAATGAACAAAAATGTAGTGCGCCAAAGTCAAAAAAACACGTATCTGTTATGTATTCGTATAATACAAGATATTTTTGGCACCTTTCAATTCACCTGTGGTGACTATAAAATTGCTGGATTCAAATTTTTAAGTGCAAGGTGGATATATGAACAAAGGTGGAATGGCCAAATGAAAATGAACACATATCTGAAATGTATACTGATAATTAAAGTGGTGTTTTGCAACTAACAAAGATTCCTGCATTTACTAGAAAATATGTGTATCCTATAAGTTCAGGCTGCCCAATATCCAGGAAATATTTCAATAGAAAACTGTTAATAATAAAGCTATTGCAGTGCAATGTCTACACTAAGTCTTGGTGAACTTTATCCAGTATTCTTTATAGAGCTTGTCTGTGTTCGCCCGCGGGGCCCCCCCTTCGCTCCCCCCCGTGACTTTACAGCGGTAGACCCTCCTTTAAAATTCTCTCCCTAACTACAAAAAATCCCCAATCCCAAATCTAACTAAATTGAAAGGATCACACAAATAGTAGGGGTTTTTCTCTGTGAAGAAATAAAATAATTTCGCTGAACTTTTGGGACACAACAGAGCGCACGCCCTTCTCTCTGAGACCTGAGAACACTGGGGGCAAACGGGAACGCTGTTCTATGAAAAAACGAGGTCATTTTTTTTCCAGCCAATCGCACCATACACATCCCATCAGACTTCGCACACACATCCACCCTGCTCTCTTCTTAAGCTGATTTGCGGCCGCCAAAATACAGGAACTCCGAAAAGGCGCGATTTTAAAGAGTTGTCTCATTACGAGCTTCAGCCTTCAGTGCCCTGGAAATTTTAACGGGGGGCGTGCTAGCTTTCGTCTTTTCTGTCCCCTTCCCCCCCCCATCACACACAGCAGCTACGTAACTTCTAACAGGGGGGGGGGGGGGGGGTTTGCTCCAGAGTTCACCCTGTTGTGCCCGCCTGGGTCTTTGCGGGAAAGGGGGCTGATCTAGGGGGGAGAAGGAATAGAACTGTTTTCAAATAAGCAAGGAGCAGTGTTCCTAATCCCGCTTACTTCAATCTCCACATCTCCACAAAAAACAAGGCATGTTACTATATCGGGATGTTCCCAATACAGGAGAACATAAAAAATCACATCCCCCTGATCTGTACAAAATTGTATATCACAGTTTCCAAAACATATCATATTATAGTAACAGACAGGGTCCTGCGTCACATCTACTGTGTAGAGAGCAGGAAGCAGGGGCACACGGGTAACCCGGCAGTAAGGACACAAACGCCAGAGTCCCCTCCCCCTCCAAAAACATTCTTGCGGGAGGGCTCTCTCTCCGCCTTCTTCAAAGGGGGATGAGTCATTCAGACCTACAGCCATAAGATAAGGGTCAAAAGTTTGGGTGCATAGAAATTTGAGAACTGATTTTAAAAAACAACAGGGGTAGCTCAAAAACATAGGACATTTTTTAATAACAATATTGCAAAGCGCTTGTTTTTTAAAAATCTTTAAATTTAAAAACCCAAACATTGTAGCGAGACAACCCCTTTAATAGATGATGCACAGATGTTAACCTAAATTATCGCATGATCTAAAAAATCCGATAATAATCGCTCAACACTATTCAAGGGTTAATAAAGCGTGTTTGTGCTTTTATATTCAGTAAAATACACAGTGTTTTTATATACCACATACGAGTAAATTTTTCCTGGTTCATTCTGGAGAGCAATTTATATTTAAGGTTAAATTTGCGGTTTGTGCTTTTATATGATAAAAACAGTGTTTTTCTATACCACATACGAGTAAATTTTTTTCCCGGGCATTTCTGGGTGCAATTTTTATTCAAGGTTTCTAAGCTGTTTGCACTTTTTTAAATTTATTAAAATACATGTGTTTTTCACGCCACATCAGAAAAAATTTTCCCGGGTTTGGGAGCGAGTTTATATCCAAGGTTAATTAGGGATGTTTGGGGTTATAATTAGAGATGGGGAAATTTCCCAAATTCTTTCGTTTTACTTTGCCGAATTTCTCGGAAAAAAAACTTTGTTCCCAATTACTTCCACAACACGTTAAAAAACACTATTTCCAGGCTGCACAAGCCTGCAGGGGGCTTAAACGTTTTTCCATGCTTAAATATCGAGGGGGCTTTTTGTTCTTCTAAAATGTTTTTAGTATACACGCACATACTGCCGCCCCTCTTTGAACGCTTTACAAAAATTCCCCGGGGGACTTAAAGGGCAAAACTGACCAAAAAACTGAACGGAATGTTCCTGAAAAGTCATGCCAAGAAAGCTGGAAAAAAACAGGGTGAAGCTCAGGGGGCAAATTAAGGGCAGAGTGGGAGTGACGGGTCTAGCCACAGCGCATGAGGGAGAGAGTGGCACAATGACAGGGGAGGTCACGGGACACGCAGGGTCAGACAGGGCACAATGACGATGTGTAGGTCACGGGTCAGCCACAGCAGCACACAGTCAACATGGACAAAACACAGTGTGTAGTCACGGCACACAGCAGCAGGGGTCAAGTGGCACAATGACATTCTAGGTAAAAAACGGAGTAGGCCAAAGATGGCACAAACACAGTGTTGAGTTGACGACATCAACACAGCACACATGGGGGCCCAGCAGTGGCACAATGACAAGTGTGTGGGTCACGCATCAGCAACACAGCAGCAGAGGTCAGACAGTGCAAAATGACACAGTGTTAGGCACGCAGCACAGCTGAGGTCGCAGGGGAAAAAGACATTCTGGGGGGTGGAAAAAACAGGATAGGCACTGATGGACAATGACACAGTGTGAGGTCACGCAGCAGCCACACGCAATGAGTCAGACTGGCACAATGACAGGTGTGGATGGGGGAAAATACCAGTCCCTGGTAAAGAGGGTTTTGGGGGCGAGGGGAGAAACGCCAGAAGTGTCATGAGGGGGTGCCGGCATCAGAAATGCTGAGGCAGGAGTTTGAACCCAGACTCATTTCTCACAGTTTGGGGAGGCGTCAGGCTGAAATATCTGCCCCGCCAAAGGCATTGGTTTTGGGGAAACCTGGCCACCCGCCTTTTCTTTTAAAAAAGGGTCAGTCCCCCCACATTTCCCGGGGCAAGGGGTTTTTCTCCTTGGGTAACGATGGCCCCCGCCAACTAAACCCCCCTGATCCATACTAGGGCCGGCAGGACATTTCTCCCGCAAACCGCAAGTTGCCCACACACCATTTTTGGCTCCCGTAGTCCACGGATCTCTAACGGGGGTTGCAGAGTCTGTCCAAGTGGGCCACAACCTGTTAGTTCGGGGACTGCTCAGGTCCTGCGCTCTGCTGGGGAATACCCTCCCATAGCTTTTAAGGGAAACTGCTCATCAGTGACCCCCCTTAGGGTTCTGCTGAGGGGCTGGGAAAATGCTCCACCCCCCACCTCCCCCAGCCGCGGCAAATAACGGGTCTGAGGAACCCCCCGGTCAACCGTCAGAGGGGGGGACATGCCGCACATAGGCACGGCCAAATGATTAGGAGGTTTTTTCCCTATAGTATTTGATTTGTCCTCCCCCTCAATAGCTGGGAAAAAGGGTCCAATTTTGGGCCGACGAGGGGCCAATAGGGGGAGACCAGAATCATCCCCCTGCCGGGTGCTGACTATTCCTGCACAAACCCCAAATAAGCATGCTCGGCCATCGCACAAATACTCCGAGGGCCCCTGCCCCCATTTCCACTGTATATGCCACGGTGCTTGGGGTCATCTGCTCGTCTTCCTCACTCCATCCCCTCCTCCACGCTCCTGCTCCCCCTCTCTGTCACCTGGGGAAAAAATCCACTCTTTCACCACACAATCTTCTGCTCCAATGTCCCCTCCCCTCCTCCCCATTTCAGTCCCCACCGGGCTCATGTGGCCACGAGATGTAGTCGCCAGTCTCCAGTCCCCTGCCCGACAATTTTTCAGCATCTGTTCCGGGCTAAGCATGGAATGACTTATTCATCCCGTAGTCCTGGCACTGACAAAAAACGTGGCCCCCTCGAACCTCAACAAAACGGCAGGGGTCACGCAGAGCTGCCACTGGGTACATCAAATTACACAGGGAGACTTTTGTCGCCTGGGTCATCAAAAAATCGTTTAAAGGGCCTTTTTCTGTTCATACAGCGGTCCAACCTTCAGGGTGGAATTTCCAACGGGGAAATATCGCATACAGAGGTGTTTCGGGGGGGCCGTTCGCCCTGCAACTTTGGAAGGGGGTTCCTTTCTTTGTACAATGGATAAAAGTCAGCACAGTTTCCTGGCCATTTTCAGAATGTTTTTAAGATCGTGGGAAAACTTCAGGAACCTTTTTTCAACCAGTTGAACACTTTCCCATGCAGGGGGGCTGGACCCATCCCCCCCGGGCAGCGCGGAACCATGTTCCCCCCCATTGTCCGTCACCATGGTTCCCCATTTGCAGTTGGCGCGGGGAAAGCCACACATCGATTTCTTGCTCATGGGGCGGAGCATTCCTCCCCTGTTGACTTTTCGCGAGGCAACCAGGGGTAGAACGCGTGACACCCTGGCCTACACAGTGGGATAGGGGCATACTTTTTGGAGGCGAGATGGTGGTGGTGGGGTGGAAGGGGGGGACATTGGCGCAGGAGCACATTTTTACAACTGGAGGAAAAGCGGGGCCCCCTTCCAAGTTGTTGGTGTGCCTGGCCAAGCACATTTACCCAGTGGGGCCTAAAGGACAGTACTGGCCCCAACCTAGTTACAACTCCAACGTCCCGCTGCCGTGCACCTTGGGAAAAAAACCCAAAAAGCTTAAGGACTGGGCCCCCCTTCTGTTTTACATATTTATGAATCGGTACTGCCTTTTTGGGAAAAAAAAATTTTTTAA
>JAODAL010010469.1:0-104996 GCA_025379985.1 Phyllomedusa bahiana | reverse complement strand
CCGGGAACTGACAAAAGATTTGCGTCCCACCATTTGGCCATGTTAGTCAAGAGTTTCAGGCACGTTAAGGGACAGCCTGAAAGATCCAAGGAGCAGGCGGCACAGCCCCCTTGGATCAGACACTGCACAGGTGGTCGGGACCAAGGACGGCTGTACCATGTAGGGTCCCCTGGGTTCACCGGAGTTGGGGCCCCCGGGGCCCAAGGGTTTTGGGGGGACCATACCATTCAGCTGGGTTTTGCAGTTGCGACGAGTTTCTAGGGCCGGGACATTAGGGACACCAAATCAAAGACGGCTGGCCACATTTCTACGGCAAAGAGGGGAACCAATGGACTGCCTACTGCCGTTCTTGGCACCTGTAAGGGGGGTGGGGAAGGTGTGGCCAGGGCCCAAACCCCCACTGGAAACTCAGCCCATCATTGACGAACCTGTCGGGGAGGGGGATTTGATTGGCCGTGTCCATTTCAGAGCTCCGGGGAAATGCTTTTATTGACAGTATAGAAAAACCACTCAGTACCCAAAGCGGTAGCCTTGTCGTCTTTTTTGGGCTAAAAAGGGGGCCCACCCCTTACGAAGATCGCTCTCAGGGGGTTTTTCTCAGGAAATGCTCCTGCCCGGGGTGACCCAATTTCATGTACATTTTCATGGAGTCCCTCTGTAAAAATACAGGTTTCAACATTGGTGGCCCAGCCTGTACTACCCACAACTAATCCCCTGTGTGAAACGATTAAGGGCACTCTGAAGCCCCCCTAAAGCTCAAGAGTCCCCTTTTTCCCCATTTGCCACCGGAAGGGCCAGCCACAGCAATGCCAAGGTTGCCCGACATGAGAGGGGGCGAGGGGCCACGGCGAACCCCAAGGGGGCCTGCCCCCCAGGCGCCCTCAAAGGGGAGGGTTACGAAAGATTACAATCCCCTCCCCAGCTTCAAATTCACTCTGTTTACGGAATTATTTTAAAAGAACTAAAACTAATGAAAACCCTACGTATTTTGGGTTTTTGAAATTTAACCACCTGCAAAATAATATAACCCATCATTTTTTACAGAAAAGAAACCCATAAAACAAAATCCCCCACTCACAAAACCGAAGAAATTTTTTTTTTTTCACATTTTCCACGCCACTTAGAATTTTTTTGGGGGGTTTTGGGGGAAAGAGACAATAAACCCCCCCCCATTTCACATTCACTCTTTTTTCAGGGGTGAAAAAAAACTGAAAACTCCCCCTTTGCAACACATGTCACCATGAAGCATCAATTAGGCAAAAGACAGCAAGACCTGGCTGTCAAAAGCCAAGGGCCCCTCCCCCAGGGGGTCAAGCCCCGTGTGGGGCCCGCCACGGCCCGAAAAACGGGGTTACAAAAGTAAAATTGTTTAAAAGAACCGTGAAAGTAGTTTTTTATTTTTTCTCTTCCCACCGCGAGCTGACATCCCAACGTTTAAAGGGCCCCAGGAAGGGAAAAACCCATGGCGGCACTAGAAAGAAGCAACACCCCACGTTTTGATACCAATTTTGTACTTGGGACCCATCCGGGTTCAGGGGTTCACTGCTCAGGTCCCAAAATGCCCTGCTGCAGTTTACCCATTTTGTGTCCAAACCAAAAAAGTGGCCGGGGAAGGGGGTTTAAAATTGTAGTGGGGGGGGAATTTTTGTACAGGTTTGTGTGAAGGGGTGCGACGGGGATGTCCCAAAACCCCCCCCATTTTCTAGGGTGTAACCCGAAAATAAAAAAAAATAAAAATTTTGCCTCTTTTAAATATCGTTTTTTTTGCCCTCTGACCAATATCTGTATGGTATTGTCCCTATGTATAACTTTGTAAGTGCGCCCCTCCCCCGGGCTTTTAAATCTATAAAATTTTAATTTGACTACCCCGTTTCTTGCTCCCCCCCGATCTCACGTGTCCTTATTTTTGGCCCTCAAAAATCCCCACTACCCAAGGCGGGTTTCCCGGCCCCTGCAAATTTGTAACGGCCAGGCTTAAGCCAACGGGGAAACGGGTACGTAAAAGGGCTGAAGAGTTCTGTTTCACCATGTGGGTAAACAATCTCTCCCAGGTTGTTGGCGAACGGGGATCCTCTCCACCCCCCCCTTTTTTTTTCCCCCCCTTCCCATGGTGGACAAGGGTTTAACTTGAAACCAATCCAGCTGACCTTGTCCCCTGGGGGGGAGCAAAGTCACAATACCCCCCAAGTCAGGCCGTCCCCCTTGAGTACATCGTGTCCCCGCCAAAACAACAACCCCTCATATGTATTGTAGATGGAAAAATAAAAAGATAAGGCTCTTAAAGGGGAAGGGGCGGAAAAAATAAAGACTGAAAAATTATGATTGACTTTCAGAAGGGGTTATAAGTAAAATAAAATTTTATTGAAAAGAACCAAGGAACATTGTATCCCCATTCGTTTCCCATACAGAAACATAAAAAGGGGTTGGGAACCGCATAGCAGGAATAAAAACAGGAGAGAAGGGTGTATTTTCACATCAAAAGCCCTTTTAAAAACCCAAAAAAACATGTGGCTTAGGGGTAACAATGTTGTTTTTACAGCATTGAATAAAACAAAATATTAATTTTCTTTCTAAGCCCCAATAGGGACATGGAGCAAATTGATGAGGGCCATTATTGCACATGCTGGGGATATGTATACAAATGAACAAAAAAAATTTGTAGAAAAGGTTCATTGCCCTTTCCTGTATTTTGGGAATTTGATACTCAAGGTTTTGGAAAGACCCCGCAAATTTCCCATCCAAAATGTAAGTAGGGAAAAAGGGGCTTACTTGTTTTGGGCCCAGGTTTGCTTTTAAGAATGTTATGCTCTATTTCTTTTGAGCGTGCTATGAAAATGAAAAGAGTGATTTAGGAAGCAAAGACAAAAAAATTTTTGAAAGGGGGTAATGGAGAAGAACAAAATCGACATCATATAAAACAAACCAAAGCAAATAGAATTGTTTTGGGGGGGTTTTTGGCTGGTAATGAAGAAACACAGTAACACTTCTCAGATTTTAAGGGCTCCTTGAAGGGTTTTTGGAAAACTTTCCCCAAATGGCTGTTGATGAAGTTGCGAAACCCAAAAATGTTTTCACATGACTAAATTCATTTCTTAAAGCTGTTCATAAAACCAGCTATCTGTTTTTATTGCCTCGGTTTGCAGTAAAACAAAAAGTTTACATGCTTTTAAAAAAATGACTTGCACTTTCTTTAAAATGAAGGGCAATTCAAAAAAATTTCCTTGTTGGCCCAAGGAATAATAATAATAGATAAAAAGTAGATAATAGATAAAAAAATAGATGAAGATAGATAAAACAACATGGATTTGTTTTGAGCCACATAAATCAAAACACTACCTCAGTTTTTTTTTGCTTGTATGACAAAAAATAAATAGAAATTTTTTGTGAAAAGTGGGTTTAAGGGTCAAAAAAACTTCTTGGAGGAAGAAAACATTAGGGGGAAAAATCTTGTGATAATAAAAAATAAAAAAACTGGACAAAAAGACAACCTTGGTAAAATAAAATTTTTTTTTTTTTGAAAAGTTCCTTATTTAGAAAGCACGAAATAAATTTTCTACAATATAGGATCAAGCCACACCCCAAAACTATTGTTTTAATGAAAAACTTGCTTTACATACAACTATAAAAGTACAGTGGGACTTTAAATTTTTTAAATCCTTCAGAATTTTCTTATGCTGCATAAATTTTACCGAAACCATATCAAAAATTCTAAAAGAAATTAAAATAACCAAGTCAAAAAAAATGAGTAAAAAATGTTAGATTTTTTTGTGTCTAAAAATCGTTTTTTTTGGCTTAATGTGAGCATTTTAAAATTGAAGAAGTCCCTTTTTAATCCTGCAGCAATACCTGTTGAATGTTGAGTGCTTATCTGTTTGTTTTTTATTTCGTACTTTAAAATGTAAGCAAAAAAGTTTATACATTTTGATAAAAATTTTTTTGTTTTTAATTTTCATACAAAGTATTTAAAAAGTAGTTTTGTTATTCAGTTCTATAGTTGTAAGGGTTATACTTGCGATGTGTGTGTGAATAATGGTGTTCACGGTGACAAATTAAAAGGGGGGGTAGTTTTTACAGGCTTTTTGGGTCTTGCATCCTGAAGCATTTTCAAAAACACTCAGAAACGTGGGAGAAAAGGTTAAATCCAAAGTGAAAGAACGAGTATCCAGCTTTCAAATGCTTTTGTGTCTAAAGTGTATTTTTGGGTCAAGGGGAGGGCTTAAAATTGAGGGGTTTATATTTGGGGAGATTAAAGGAAAATATTGTACTAAAATTTTTTGTTAAATCCCTGTTATCCTCTTTTGTATACCCATGATTCCATGATTGAAATGCGCCGTGCAACCTGTGCAATGTATGTAATCCTTGAACAGTGTTTTACTGCACCCTTTTGAAGCCCGGAAACTTGATCTAAATGAGCAAGTGGGGAACATGAGACCATTCCAACGGGGGAAACGATCGCTGCCACGGACAAGTCTCGTGGTGTAAAATTGGGGAAGGGGGGCCCATGGCGGGGCGTGACTGACAGCTAGCGGGTGACAGTCAAAAAGAAAAGGAAGGGGAAAAGTGTCTTAGGGACTTTGGGAATAACTAAAGAAAATTTCTTTTCCCAACTGGTGCAGGAGCCCCAAAAAAGGAAAGGGGCCCCTTTTGGGGCTTAATATTTACTTGACTTATAGACCCGACAAATAACAAATGTTCAGGGGGGGGGGGGGGGGGGATCTAAGAAATAGAACCCAATAAATTAATTTCCATTTTCATTCCCCCAGAGTATTTTGTCGTGTTGCAACAAAAAACGAATTTCGGGAAAGGTAATTTTACTTTGCTTAGATGGGCCCCAAAACCGCAGGTTTTTAGAAATAAAAAACAGATAATAAATAGGAGATTTTAAAAAAACATCTTAAGCATTCATTGTGAGGGGTAAATACTGTCTGTGTTCTGGATGTGAATCATAGTTTCTCCAATCCGTCCGAATAATCACCCTTGTTTTTTGTATTGCAGTGACCACATTCTCCCCCTGTACATCCCCTTTCCTGGCTTTTTTTGTACTCCCCCCATGCGGCAGCTCCCCCCACTGATTTTACATAACTGATAACTATATAAATTTTAGCTTGGGTCTTTTCTTGACCATTTGGGCAGTAAAGCCTGTAGAGTGGGAAACCCATACTGTAAGTAAACCAGATATAAAAAGTGTGAGATCTAAAATAAAAAATACTAAATAAAAAAAAAAATTTAGACCGGAAAGTGGGCCAAAGGGGGCTGGGAGGAACCCCTTTTTTTGAAGTTTCATGTTCTTTAAAAAAAAAAAAAAAACCTATTCACCTGCTACTATTGCTGTCTACTTGCAGCCATCCCCTTTCCCTGGCTTTACCACCCAGTTATTCCCCCTGAGAATTTTAAAATCCACATCAGGCCCTCTTTCCCCCCCCTTGTGTTCACACACACTCTTTTTTCCCTTTTTTCAAATACCAAAAACCCCCACCTGCTCACATTTTGCCCCCCAAAAAATGTGCCATACTCACATGCACCATCTGCTGTATCTTTTCTTTCCCTGCTTCTTCTGCATGTGACTCTCTCCTAAACCCCGGCCCCCCCTCCTTTACTGCTCACCCCCAACTCCCCTCCCATAGAACCCTGCAAACCTAATTCTATTTCATGTACATCTTTTCCCAGCCCCTTTTTAAAAATGTGTCGGGGAACGCCCGATCCCCTGCAAAAAATCACGTTTCAGCCTATTCTCTCCAACTCCTCAACCTGCTAGCCCCACAGAACATGGCCCGCCATTGCCCCCGCTTCCCCTGCTGCCTCACCTAGGCGGCCACATTTCACCCACATCCCAAAACTGAGAACGGGCCGGGTGGGGGGAGTTGGCCCATACTTCCTCTCCACACTGCATTACCAGGTCTTTCTCCCCTGCACCCTCACTCATTTCCCCTCCTTTGGGTCCACACCCTCCTCTTTCACTTTTTTCCCCTCAACTCGGGGTTCTGAAACAACCCCCCTCTCACCCCCCCATTTCTGGATTTTTTGCTCCCTGGCTCCCTCATTCCTCCTACTGAAATTTACCCATTCCCCATCATGGTGACTTTAACATCCTATTGATGACACCAGCTCCTCTGCCTCTAAATCCTTTCACTAACCTCTTCTCTAGGCCTCCGCAGTTTACAACTCCCCTACCCAAAAGGATGGGAATCTTTTATCGGGTTTTCTGTAACCCTTCCTCAATCTCTAACTATAATAATTCTCCTTCACTCTCTCTGATAAAACTTATTTCCTCACTGTTACTAATTCTCACCCCCTTTTGGACACAAACCCCGTCGCTCCCATTTAGAAATATCCACTCCTGAACATCGGAATTACAACCCATACAGTCCTCACGCCCCCAATTCCTCCCCTCCTGCCCTGAAACCCGGCTCCAAATTAATATAATGAAACTCCCCCCACCCTGAACATTGGCACGCTCACAACCAACCCCCAGAGTCAACACCCAAAGCCTGGCACCCCGCCCAGACCCCCTCTGCAGCGAGTTCCAGATGTCGGGGCGTCTTGGAGGAATGGCTACCGCAGACTTTCTCCACTACAAATTTATGCTCAAGACTTTTTCAAATCCCTGAAAATGCGCCAAACAAAAATATTTCACTCCCTCTCGCAACCTTTCACAACAACCCTAAACCCTGTTTTACACCACCATCCCCTTCTCAGGGCCTAAGCTCAGGCCCCGGTCTTGACCTCCCCGCTGAAACCTGGCCACCACTTCAAAAGAAAATTGACAAAACCCAAAACATCTCATCTCAAACCCAAGCAGCAGCCATTTGGGCCCCCCCCCCCAAAACCCCCACCTACCTCAGCCCTTTACCCATGAAAAAAGAAAAGGTCCGGGTTCCTTGATGCTTTCCCACCACCTGCTCAGGACCCCATTTTCCCCCCCACCTTGTCCATCTATTTCTCCTCTACATCTCTCACATAACTGAATCTTAACCTCTCTCTCTCCACTGGGATCTTCCCATCTTCCTTTTAAAAATGTGTTTTTAACTCCCCTTTTGAAGAAACCCACTCTGGACCCCTCCGCCTGATAACATCGACCAGTCTTAACCTCCCTCATTCTAAACTCTGGAATTTGGCTAATCCCCTAATCCGCTACTCTCCCTAACTCTTTTTGACCCCCTTTCAATCAGGTTCCGTACCCTACACTCCAGGAAACTGGCCCAACTAAAATCCCAAGATTCCTAACAGTAAATCCAGGGGAACTACTCATTTTTTCTTTTCTGACTTCCCGCAGCATTTTACCTGTGATCACCAACTTCTCCTCAGCATGCTCAACCATTTGGGCCCCCAGGGCACCCCTCTCTCTTGGTTTTCTTTCCTTTCAAAAACCCCTCCTTCAGGTCTCATTTGCAGGTTTACCTCCCCTCCTCTTCCCTTGTGTCGGGGGTTTCCCCAGGGGTCCGTCTTGGTCTTCTCCCCTTCTCATCTGTACAGCCCCCTTGGCAAACCATCGCAATTTTTGGGTTCCCGTACCATCCTATTTAAGGGAACCCCAATTTTACCCTCCTCCCGAACATCACCCCTGTGCTCAAACACCCTTACTGGTCTGCTGCTCTGAATCAAGCCTCCCTTATTTAAATAAATCACAAAAAAAACTTCAGTCATCCCACCATTACAACAGACCCTTACCCTGCCCTTTTCTGTCTCAGTGTGTGGACAACCATAACTCCTAGGGAAATTATACTAATTTTGATTGTCTTTATCCCCTATATCCACCCTTGCCCCGTCCGTCACCTGCACCCCAAGAACTCTCCAGATCCCCTTTTCTCACTGGGAAACAACCAAAAAATTTATTTTTGCCTTTTTCATTCTGTCTCACTACGTAACTCTTTGCTTTTTTTGGTTCCCCTGTGCAAACTCTCCCCTCCCAATCTGTCCTGAATGCGCACCATGCTTCTTTCTTTTCCCGCCGCTAAATGATGCCTCTACCCTGTGTCGCCCGCACTGGTTGCCTATCCGTACAGAACAAAAAATCTCAACCCCATCATAAAGCTCTCCACAACCTGCCCCCCCTACATTCCTCCCTCATCTCTGCCCACCTCCACCCCGCTCTCTTCCCCTCTGCTGTGATACAGGTTACACTCATCAAAACTCCAACCTCCCCTGCCCCCTCCAAGACTTAACACGTGCGGGCCCCGTTCTCTGGAAAAGCTCCCGGGCATCAGGCACCTCAGAACTCTCATACTTTTAAAAAGGGCCTAGAATACACTTTTCACCTTGGGCCCACCAATCCCTAAGCAACACCCCCCCTCCCCCCCACACTCCAGGCACTCACTCATTTTCGGCCTTAACTTATAAGATGTACTGTTTGGGTGGAGGTCCATCCGAATTCTAAAAGTATAACAACCCAATTTTTGTCACTGGCGGACCATTGTAAATCTACATTTTTACCCTTGCTTCCCCACACCCTAACGATTGTAAGCTCTTGCGGCAGGCCCCACACTTGTGTCTCATCTGTAAGTGCTTTTCATTGTGCAATGTATTTCTTTTGTCTGTACCTACACCCTCCAAATTTGTAAAGTGCTGCGGAAAAATGTTGGCGCTATATAAATAAAGATATTTAATTATTATTATTTAAATTATTATTAATATAATTATTATTATGGAAAAAAAAGGGATTGGAAATGGAAAAAAAACAAAAGTGGATCAACAGAGGAGGCAATAAATAACAAAACGAAAGCGTTAAAGCTCCTTTATTATTATTATTATTATTATTATTATTATTATTATTATTAATTATTGTATTTTAGAGCGCCATTGATTCCAGGGTGCTGTACGATGCATAACATAAGTCAAACAAGTATAATGGTGACAATAGATGACTAACAACTGGTACAAAGGGGAAGAGGACCCTGCCCGTGAGGCTTACAATCTACAAGAAATCTTAAACAGGAGGGCAGTGAAGAGGCACTAAAAAGCTATAAGGAGAAAAATAAAATATGTAACATAATAAAGGTAGCAAAGCTGGAGACAGACAGAAATATTGCCAAACTTAAAACTGAAAACGTTGGCCCTTTGAAAAGTAGTGAGGGAGTTATTGTAGAGGGTGATGAGGAGACAGCAAATCTATGAAAAAAAAATTTCTCCACTGTATTTACTAAGGAAAATGACCTTCCTGTTGATGAGAAGAAGGATGAGGTAAACTCCATCTTAAATGTTTCTTGTCTAAACCAGAAAAAAGTGCAGCTCCATCTGAGGAAGATTAAAATAGACAAATCACTAGGTCCTGATAGTATACACCCCATGTGTCCTAATCGAATTAAGTAATGTGATAGACAGGCCCCTATTCTTAATATTTATGGACTGTATAATAATGGAGTATATCCCAAAGGGTGGTGCCAATATTAAAAAAGGGGCCAAAAAGTGATCCTGGAAACTACAGTTTGAAGGTTTTCAAAGAGATGCTATACTGGAGTATGTCCCTGAAAATAAATGTATAATTCTGCTCCAGCATGGGTTTATGAAGGATCAGTTCTGTCAAACTAATCTCATCAGCTTCTATGAGGAGGTTAGTTCTAGACTGGATTGGGGTGAGGCATTGGATGTCATATATATAGATTGTTCTAAAGCATGTAATACTGTGCCACGTAAAAGTTTGGTAAGCAAAATGAGAATGCTTTGACTGGGGGAAAATATTTACAAGTGGGTAAGTAACTGGCTCAGTGATAGAAAACAACGGGTGGTAATTAATGGTACATACTCAAGTTGAATCCTTGTTACTAGTGGAGTACCACAGGGGTCAGCATTGGGCTCTATACTCTTTAATATATTCATTAATGACCTTATACAAGGATTGCACAGTAGAATATCAATCTTTGCAGATGATACTAAGCTCTGTAAAGTAATCAACGCAATGGAGGATAATGTTTTATTACAAAGGGATCTGGATAAGTTTGAAATCTGGGCAGAGAAGTGGCAGATGAGGTTTAACACAAAAAATGCAAGGTTATACACATGGGAAGGAAAAATCCATTCCATGATTACTAGTTAAACGGAAAAACGCTGGAAAAAAATGACATGGAGAAGGATTTTGAAATCCTAGTGGACTTCAATGTAACAGCCAGTGTCAGGCAGCAGCTGTCAAGGAAAATGGGTCCCTGGGCTGTAAATTTAAAAAGGGAAAAGAGGCACACAATGAAAATCATTCTCCCATTATACAAGTCATTGGTTATACCACATGGAATATTGTGTACAGTTTTGGGCACAAGTGCACAGGAAAAACATTTTAGAGCTTGAACAGGTTCAAAGACAGGCAACAAAAATAATAAAAGGACTGGGTGGACTGCAATAACCAGAAAGATTAGCAAGATTAGGGTTATTTAGTTTAGAGAAATTATGGCTTTGGGGTGCTTAAACATATTAAAGGTCAATATAGAGATCTCTCTCAAGATCTATTTATACTCAGGACTGTATCCAGAACAGGGGGGCATCCTCTACGTCTTGCGGAAAGAAGGTTTCTACATAAACATAAAAAAGGGATTCTTTACTGTAAGAGCGTAGACTGGGAACTCTCTGCCAGAGGAACTTGTGATTTACTTCACTAACAGAATTAAAAAAAGTTTGGATACATTTCAGAGTGTAAAAATATAACAAGTTTTTTTTTTCCCTAAAAAAAAATTTGACTTTATCTCAGGGGGTTTCTTCCCCCCCTCTGGATCAACACTTTAGCAAATGGGCTGAGTGGATGGTTTTCGTCGTTTTACAAATATAAAAATTTTTATTTTTTCAGGAAAATGATCCCTTTCCCATATTTGAGTGACAGAAGTATAGAATTTTTGGGTTGCCTATATCGCTGTTCATTTTGTTGCCTTGAGGCATGTAAATTTTTTAAAATGACATGTAAATAAGCTTTTTTTCAATATGACCTTTACTTTTGGTGTTTTTTACAGTGCCCTACCCGAAAACCAGCACAGTTCCTTATGCCCATCAGAAAAAAATTCGAGGAAAAAATTTATTTTTTTTAAACAAGATGTCTCTGAATAGGACTTTTGAAAAAACGCATCTTTTTAAGAATGACCACAAAAGCACCAAAAAAGACCTTTCGGACATTCAAAAAAATTTTAAAGAAAAAAAGAGTATTCAAAAAAAGCTTTTTTCAAAAACCTTTACTTTTGGGTCTTTTTACAGTGACAAAAACCCAAAACCACTTAGATGCCCTTAATATCATCAGAAAAAAATTTTGCAGGGGAAAATGAATATTTCAAACAAAATTTTTCTGAACGGACATTTATACGCTGTTTTTAAAACAGCATGATCCCAAAACCAGCCAAAAAACCCCTTTTGGGAAATCCCAATAAAATTTTTCATGAAGAAAGCAGAACATTGACGGGGGTTCCAGATGATGCTGCAAAGCTTAAGTCTGACCAAAGCATGTTCGAATGGGAAGTGTGAGTAAGACCTCGAGCCCTTCCCCAGAAAACAGTCAACACCGAGTAGCGCTTGCAAAAATTTTTTGGCTATAAGGAGCCTTGCCCCCCCTATAAAATTCGAAAAAAACTTAGGTACACCATTTCCCTTTTGTTAAGCAACAATGGAAATTTTTTGCAAAGGATATGTCATATTAGCCCAGAAAACACGTCGGGGAAAATGTCAGGGGTTCAGGTTTCCTTTCCACAAGTTGGGCGAAGTGACTCACGTGGGAACGCTTTGATCGTCACTTCACCCCGAGCCCTTCTCCCCTTGGGTTCCTTTTCTTCCTCTCGTTTTCCTTTACTCAGGGGGAAAAACTCTCTCCTTTTTTGGTGAATGTGCTCCACCGGACTGATTTCTTTTTGGCAAGGGTTTTTCCATTGACCTGTTGTTCAAATTAAACCCGAGTAGCTTTTAACATTGTAGACCCCCCAACTTGGCCCTGAAGCATTTTGGGGGGCATGCCCCTTTTTTTGGGGCCCAAACCCTTAATGTACACGGTCGCCCATCTTGTAGATGCCATGTATTTTAAAAGGCAGAATTTAGTTAAGAAGGGGCTGGAAACTATCCAGGTTCCTGCCTTTTGCCTCTTGTGTTTGTCCATTTAAAAAAGAGGAACAGCTTCCTTCTCCTCCCTGAGGTTTCCGATTGGGCATCAAGCAGACAAAATCATCCTTTGGGCCCTAGATCTTTGAAATGTCTTCTGACCCAACTGCATTGTGTATCAAAGTCCTCTTAAAAACAGGGTTTTCCAGTGGGTCATTTATTGAGTCACATTTTGGCCCATCTTTCTTCATTTGGCTGAGAGAAGAGAAACCCTATTTTTTGGGGCCGGGCTGAGCGGAAAGGATTAAAAACTCTAGATGCAGGGGGTGTTAACCATTGAAGAAAAAATTTTCACCGCTCTTTAGAAAAGAGACACACAGGGAACTGACCCCAAACGATGACAGGGCCCTTTTTAAAAGATAAATATTTAAAAAAACTGGGAAAATTGGTTACACCTTTATTTAAAACTTACCCAAAGA
Organism: Phyllomedusa bahiana; assembly: GCA_025379985.1. Classification (NCBI taxonomy): domain Eukaryota; kingdom Metazoa; phylum Chordata; class Amphibia; order Anura; family Hylidae; genus Phyllomedusa; species Phyllomedusa bahiana. Next base: position 92,523 of record JAODAL010010469.1, on the reverse strand, counting down.
CGCAAATCACAAAATTTTTTAAATCCCTTTAATTTCCTACTGGCAACTAGGATTATAAACTAAAGTTTATTAAAAAAACCCTGAATTAGGGTCTTAAGGAAGAAACCGGTCGGTAATGGTGCCACTAAAACGCAGCAAATAACTGAAAAAATGAGGGGTGTGTAGCTATGTAGGTGCACGTAGCAGCTCCATGGGGGGGTTTTTGACACTTAATAAACCCTTTTTGGAAATGACAGTGAAAGCGATTTTGTCAACAAACGTTATGGGTCGTAGTCGATATCGGCAAATTCATGTCGAAGTCGATACCATTAAAGTCTATGGGGTGGAACACCGTTCATTTTACACCCAAAAGGTGAGAGAAGCTGGAATTAACATTCAAAAACATGAACTGGATATGTTCACATCTTAGGCAAGACAATTAAGCTATGAAGTCAAGTTAACAAAATTCCAAATAGGCTACATATATATTCATTATGTTCAAATGGTAACCGAATAGAACTATATCGAGGACTGGCGTAAGCACACGCATGGGTACATGCAGCATACGCAGCAGCTAATGGGCACTTTTCACCAAGAAAAATCAGACACTCAGTATATGAAAATGGCAAATGGAATTGCAGCAGGAGACCCCTATTCACTAATATTTACTGCCCATCAGAGGCCAGCAACATATAGTCAATATTAGTGTCATGGCAACAATATCGTCCCCAACACGGTGAACGTGCGAGGTCTCAGCTGCTACGGCTTAGTTAACAGTGGTAGTGCACCAGGTGAAGCCCAGGGCTGCCATCAGTCCATACTGTACTTTAATCGCACTTTCATGGTCACATGCAGCTAAATCACAATGTTGGCATAGCTACCAATACTTACTTCTCCATTTTCTACATATCACTAGTGACCGCAACTCTTTGATTCTGGTCCCCTGGCAGCAATACCTGCCTTATTTAGCCACCCCCTGGCACTCCCTTTTAAAGTAACCTGACCAAAACGCACCAAAAAATGCCCTTATTGCGACCACTCAGAATAATAAATTTGCAAATAAAAATTGACTATTAAAAAAAAAACTATTTTCCAAATCTTGCTTCGGCTGCTTGATATACCAGGATACTTGCATTCTACTGATCAGGCACCTTGCCTGTCGTGTTCCACCGTGACATGAGACGTGAAGAAGATGCAATACGTCTCAGTTGATGTCACGAAGCCCGTAGATCTGAAATAATCGCTGCATTATTACTGCTTCAAGTGATTTGACAGATGTAAAGTTGCTGAATCTTTTGATTTGGAAAACGTAGGGATTGAAGCTGATGGGTGAACACCCGGTAACCGCGTGTGCTTCAATTTGATTTGCCTTGAAGCGCGGAATATAGCTTTTTTTCGAATACTGTTCAAGACTTACTAATGGTTTCTTTTACAAGGAGCGGCATCGCCCAAATCCATATGCAAAGATGCCTCTTGATGGAAACATCTGAATAAAAGTGCCGGAAGAAACAAGTTAATTTGAACCTACTATTTTTGTTGAACTGGATATTCGACATATCTCTGTCCGTGCATACCGCAGCAGAGACCGAAAACCCAGCATTGACCCATCAGATCCACAAAGCTGCCGGAGAAAAAGTAGCTATTTGAAGCAGTTTTTAGTTGAACTGGAGATTGCACTATACCTGTCTGTACTCACAGCTATGACCAAAAACACTGCATGACCCAAACAAATTAAAAATGTTGCTCGAATGAAAGTTAGTCTTTGAACCACCTTTTTAGTTGAACTATACATTGGACTATACTTGTCAGGTACAACAGCATGGACTCCTACACCTGCCTTAACGCACAGATCACAATGTGGACAACTATGCTATTTTGTACAGTGACTGTCATTAGTATATTTTATGTAACTGACATTCCGTTTACGGAATTTTATATAGAGAAGTTTTATTTATAGTTTTACATTATGATCATTTTGCTTTTTTTCAAGTGTTTTAACATACAACATACATCCCTCCCAGCAGTTTAAAACGGTATTTTTTTACACGTGTAGATGTGTTAATTTATTCACACACCTCATTAAGTAATTAAAAGTGCCCCTAGTAGCCCCAAAAACACCTCCGTAGGTTGAGCATGCGGAATTTAGCTCCTCCTAGATCTCTCTGAGAGTGATTTCGAGCGCCGTCTCCAATTAATAAATGTGGTTCTAATTTTCTTCAAATCCTCTTTAGATTGCTCTCTTCGGGAGATCAGTATGGATGTTTGACGCCGCGGAGTAAGTGAGCTCGAGCCCAGAAAATTTTAAGCCTCAAATCTGTGCAATTTTTTAAGCCTCAATTTGAGTGCAATTTGCTAGAGAAGCCCCACTTGAACACTACATAACCTCAAAGAAATTACTCCTTACAAAATCTTATTTTTTAGAGAAGTTTGAAGTTCTCGTCGCTTGCCCCTAACGATAATAAGAGCCATTAGGAGCGGTGCTTCCAGTAATCTGGTTACACCTGGTAGGTTCAGTCTAGCAAGGGCCAGGACCATAAAGTGACGTGCGTTGAGAGCAGACTATATATTAAACGCAAGGATTCACAGCTAGTAAGGCCATTGATGTTACAGCGGTGCGGTGAGATGCCGGGCAAGCGCGTCCGTATCTATTAACATGCAAGTTCAGCTAGCAGTGGGCCGGAGTTACCAGTGCGGTGAGAGTGAGAGCCAGGAAAGTAGGGCCCGTGTCCCGTCCTCACATCTAATTAAAATGCAGGTTAAGATAGCAGGGCTGGAACTTACAGTGGGTTCACATTTTCGTGTGGTTGAGATCCAGGGCATTGGTCTCAGTCAAACTTATCATTAACAGTATGGCAAAAATGCCCTTATGATCTGCAACAGCAACGAAACACAGTCGTGTGCTGGAGCAGCAGTTGCAAGCGGCAGACTCGATCCTTCTCTGATGAACAGTAATGGATACATCCGGGTAGCGCCTTGAGAAATTCTGCCTCTACGAAAGAGCGGCCCTGCCCCTCAGTATGAGTGTAGCGACCAAATGAGCCTTCACTGGAACAGCTGGTGCTTGATGACTCTCTCTGTTCCACCCAGCGTGCCCTTTTTCTTGGCCTTTCTTTTTTCATTTAATCAAACGTGATGGAGCAAATTGTCTTGGGTGATGAATGTGCTCAATACTCATTTCGCTCATGACACCTAACACCCACCACCGGTTCAAGTCTTTTATCAGTGACCGTTGACTATAACCTCCCTTTGTTGTCAAAATTAGAGATTTATTATTTGTATCAGCTATTTCTACATGCAAGGTTTTTAGTAGTTTTAATTCTAGATTAAAAACATTTTTTTAAATAGTATGGAATCCAACCAGTCTTTGTATCATCTTTTTCTTAAATGTATTACAACAGGTTGTCTTTACACTACAGGGATTGCTTAGCTATGTTATAGATCATTGCATAAACAAATCAATTGCTATATGTGTCCCTTACACCAGTGTCCCTACCTATTCTCGTTTTTGACAGGCATCATGGCCCGAAAAATCTCAAAATACATGACCTCAATCAGCCACTACTTGACAATTGTGAGAGAAGAAATGCCTTGTTGAAATAACACTTTTTACAATGGATATGTTGTATAGTGTTCTTTCACAGCACACGCATTGACCATAAAATCTATAAAATGACTTCATCATGACCATTCGTTAAAAAGTTGTGAGGAAGAAATCGCCACTTTGATCACATTCATGCATCAATTACGGACCTTGAATTATAATGCATGTTATTCTCACCGCCCACCATGACCCATAAAAACCGATGACATTGTTGGCGTAAATTTGATTCAAGATGAAGTAATGCTGAGTAAATTGGAATACGTTTTCGTTCACTAGCAATCATGTACAATTCGTGTCATTTAACCAGTCTCTCAAACGCTAAAACCAAGCAAAATGACTTTGTGTTGGCACATCAGAGATAATTACATTTTGCAGTCATATGAAATTAATCTATTAATATAGTTAATTTTCAACGCAGGTCTACCATTCTCTCTTTGAAAGATTGGAAAGTGTGACTGTAAAGAGGTAAGACAAGCATATGCTGAATCGGTAACCTTGGCAAATTCTTGGGATGGCCACAACATTTCAAGAGCCACTACTAACTGCACTAGAAACTCCAATCTAGGATGCAAAGTCATACACGAACCCATCAATTCTCAGTGGAAGTAGCACTGATACGTTTTCCGGTATAAATGCACTAACTCACAGCATGCTGCCATCTGAAGGTTGCAATCTCACGCTTAGATATTGACGCTGCTGTTGACGGCACGTCTTAGCCCCACCAAGAGCAACTTCAATCTCGTTATTTATGCTGACTGTGGCTATTGGCAGCTTTGGCGTGCACATCTTCCTATTTTGTGATACTCTTATGAAGTCAATAAGTTTAGGTTTTGTCCTGGGGATACAGTTTAATCCATATGAAACATTCGAGTGTGAATGTCGCTAAGATATCGTTTGCACTAAATTGACATGCTTTAGCCATGGTTATCATCCTGAGTCTTCGTATTTTGCTCGTGCCCTGTGAACTTCTAATCTATAGTGTTGGTTTACGACTGGTGCGGTAAGAAATATAGACCTTAGTCTAGAGGCTAACCCTATTAGGCTTAGCCACCTTGCCTGCTGCTATGGTCTACTGGCACTCTTTCTGCTGTCACTTTGCTCGACATGTCTCTGTTAATACGTTCCACACAAAAATGACTTATTTTATGAATAACGGTGATGCTGAGTACGCAACATTGATGTGATCTCCAGTGATTTGCAATCATCTGTAGGCTTATGAACGGACGATGCGTAGTCTTCAATTCCTGCATATATTTGACTGCTCTAGCGTAATAGTTTTGGCTCGAGTGCCGTGAAGGCAATTGTTGTGCTGATGTATTCGCTTTGTTACTCGGTACCGACGATTCGCTTGCTAGTCGGGTCAGTGTGAAGCTCTCCAGACACAATCATAACTTGTTGTTCTATTTATGATCTAATGCGCCTTAATGTACTGAGGATCATAGTTGGAAGTGAAATGCAGCACGATGGCATTCCTATAGCAACTCTATTAAAGACTGAGAGCTTTACTGAGGTCATCGATTCCAGCTCTACTTTAGCGGGTCTTGCAGTCTACAGGCACTAGTATAAAACCCTGATCTTCCCGTATGTCTCAAAATCGAGTGCCAGCTTTCTTTCCATAGGTTGGCAAGTGACGTCAAAAATGTCCGCCGTCAGCTGTTCTAAGTTGTCAACGCTTATAATCTCCTCTCTTGAAGCTCGCGCATTCCTCTTCTACTCTAGCTTTCATGAACATGCACTGATCTTCCATCCATAATTATGAGTGTACCTGAGAGCCTGAATGCACCAGCCTCTGCACCTTAGCCAAATTGCTTGGATCGCGCTGACACTCAATTTACCGCTTCTCTCTAAACGAAAAATGACCTTTCATTACATTGTGTGTGATAAACCTAGTACGAGTGCACTTGGTTACTGCTACGGAGATAGTAAGGCTCTGTGTCCCTGCATCTGTGACCGCCTCCTCCTCCATAGCTGGTGGGACTGCTGTTTCAGGGAGTGTTCAACATTTTTCAGAGAAAAACTAGATCACCACATTTGCCTCATATTACTGACAAAGGGCCATTGTCGCAAGACGCGCGGCCTGGAGATGATTCGTCATGTATTCATCCGATTTACACCTCTATGCTGGCACAAGGCTTCTTGCACCCCCCTTTTTATCTCACCAGCCATTTGCTCTCTGGATATCATTGCGCAGAGCCTATCACAGCTCTATGACTGTGAGTGATTGACAGTTTCATAGACATATTAATTCAACTACGGAGCCACTTGGATGTTCTCTTGGCACATGATTGCAACTTCGTGTAAACCTTGCCTCGGTCGGGAGTAGATGAAACCTGCAAACACTAAGTCCTGCGATTTTATGATCAGAGACCTTGTGTTTTCCACCACTTGTCATCACCAGATGACATCCACCCCTAGCTCACAACGGTGAGCTATCACAGAGCATATAGCCGGCCTTTGACTGGTGCTTTTACTAGTATTCATTTGTTATCGTGTCTCGATTAGTACAGATGACTTTATGCCAAGGAAACAGATGCAGACAACTGCATGGAGATTTAGGGAGTGACATGTGGGCCTGGTCAGGGTCACTCTGTGAGGGTCGGCTTTTTCGGGAAAAGACAATCTATGCCTTGTCCATCGGCATCTGGTATTGCATGGATTTATGCATAATGGGCTCAATGACGTGGCGGATCCTACATCTGTGTCACCAGATGGAAAGGCAACATTTCCATAGCAATAAATCTAGGCAATGCCGACTAGTAAGGCTTTTTGGCTTTGGGAATGGTTTCGGGTTTAAAGTGTTTCTTCTGCTCACCACAACCTGGTCAGATAGGCACAGGCACTCGGCTCGTCCTAGACATGCGCTTGTACTAGCATGCAGGTCAAACTGTGCAGAAGCAGAGGTAGAGTAGCTAGGCTGATGTCTATGCGTGGGTGTGTGCCTGGTGGTACTCGGCACGTCGGTTGGTGGCACTGAAGCAGCGGCTGATCAGCATTGGCCTCATGCTAGACTGATCGGGATGAACGGATGACAATTGCTCGTCTAGCGAATCAGAGACCGCATGTCTTTGGGAAGACTCGGAGAAGTCGATGACTGACGACTGGAGACACGTGGAAGTCGTTGAGGTTTACATAAGAGCTGTGAGCTCTGGTGTTGGAAGATCAGCAAGTCTGTGTTGCCGTTTTTCAAGACCAAATGATGTTCACCTCCACTTCAAGTCTCATGCTATTAGTCTGCATGCCCCTCTGACTAGAATATTGGGTGGGTGGTTTAAATACCATCCTTAAGATTATCTCCTCCCTCATGAAGCGTTATATGCAAATGCGCAGGCATATGACTAGCTACCGCTGGTGCGTAAATCTGAGGATTTGATCAAAAAACAGGCCCAAGGTTCAGAGGTTCCTGGACCTTATCTGACTTGGTGTGATAAAGGAGGCGAAGTGTTTCCGCTGCACCACGATCCATGGGCATGTGGATAAATTCTCAGAGGACTTTTGTGCGAACCGCCTTCTCCTTTGTTGAGCGGCCGGACCCCATACTGACACTACCCCATACTCTTTCTCTCGTCACTGCATGAAGCGAGTACTAGCCAAAGCAAGTTCTGCTGAAAAAGAACGACGTTGATCTGCAGAGTAAGTGCATCATCATCACAGGTGACTTCCTCATCCATGACATTCGTAAACATCCTGCGAGTGCGGGCTACAAGCCTATCTGGCTACTGTGATATGCCTTTGCCGAGCTTACCGTCGGATTTGTGGTTAGACTGCAATTTAACTGACAGCTATTACCGTTCTCAAATCTCTAGAATAGGCAATCAGCGTTTTGGGCGTCAGAGCAAGACCTAAATCAATCCTCTTTGGCCTATTGATCTTATAAATGCCTTCTAGACCCCACTGCATTGTGTCATCAAGATGAGACTCTCAGACATGGATTATCCACATTTTTCTGTACATGCGAGTTGACATTTGTGTAATGCATTTGCCTTCAGGGTGGACTGATGATATACTGGTCAGTATGATTGATGATCGACTATTTTGTCGGCACGGTGAACTGAGAGGACGAGGAAGTGTAAACAACTGGATTGCAAGGTTAGCCGATAACAACTGAAGAAAACAGATAGGCGTGATCTCAAATACTGTGTTGTACAGGTAATCAGCACCCCCCGACCGTCCCCCGCGAGCGTTGACAGGCTCTGACCAGTCATTCAACTCGACTATCTGTATCTCGCTGTGTGATGTTTGTCTGGCACTGAAAACGGCAGTGCCCCTTGGATCTATTCGTACTTGAGCTCAAACTCCTTCTCGCCGCTCCTTGATTGTCTCTCAGCCACTCTACATTCGCTCACTCATTCGTTAAGAATGATAAATATTAAAAAGGTCTAGAAGATCAGATCACAAGACTCTTTATGAATGATACTCGTACTGCAAAAGAAGCAAATTCACAATATGTTCTTAAATCACACTATCATTCCAACTGGCAACAAAAGGATTAGAAAAGATTGTTTTTACTTATTCGTGAGATCTTTGCTGAAATGCGAGTTTATGGAAAGAACTGTTACACTGCAATCATATCTTGTAAGCCAAATAGGACTAAGCATAGACTTTTTTCTACCGGAATATCTCTGAAATGTGCGTCTTTTACCACAACTGACAACAAGGAGTACAATAGAATCGTTTTTCATGGATTATCAAAGAAATGGTGGTCCTTTCTGACTAACCAGTGGCTGAGAAATAGAAACTGTTTTTTACGGAATAGCTACTTGATACTTCGTGTACCCCATGAGTTCTCGTGACCCATAACTGGGACAACCCATGCGAGTACAAATAGATATTTTTTACAGGTTATCTAAGAAATCTGACTTTCTGAACAATTGTAAACCCCGGGTCACCTAAATAAGAAATGTTTTCCTACGGAATATCTTGGAAATGTTGCGCTCTTTTCTCCAACAACTGGCAACAAGCGAGTACAAATAGAATGTTCATTTTTCTATGTGATTATATATGACAATTCGGTCTTTTCTGCACAATGAAATAACCCAGGGTTAGATTAATAGAAGATGTTTTCTATCGGACTACTCTCTGAAAATGTAGTCTTTGCCCACCATACGACAACATGTGATAGTGCCTCAATTAGAATAATTTTTCTACGGATTATCAGAATAATGTATTGTACTTTCTGTACAAACCATGGGCTAGAAATAGAATATTGTTTCTACGGGTATATCTACTGAAATGTGGTTTTTCCCTTCAACTGGTCATCATGGAAGTGCAAATAGTAATATATTTTATATGGTATTATCAAAGAAAGTGGTCCTTATTGTCGAGAGGACAATGTGGATAATAGCTGCTGGATGCAGTTGCATTACACCACTGAAAGATAGACTAGCGATGCTCTTATCTCGACTTGAGTTTTACAGAGTAACCACAGACATTAGACCGAGCGATGACAAGGCCTTTGGTTCATTGCAACTGACGATGTGCTCGATGTGATGTAGTTGTGTGGAGCAATGGAAGGAGTGCGCATTGTTCTCAGTACTTCGAAGCTCCAAAGTCCTGTAACGCCCTCCTTGCTTTAGCATTACCCTACTTCTTACCAATCTACCCCTCCTACGTTAAGCCTAAAGATACAATAATGTAAAAAGGTCTAGAACGATTTCAAGATCACAGTCTCATTATTGAAGAACTGTACTGCAAAAGACAGCCAAATCCAAAATGTTCTTTAAATCTTATCATTTCCAATGGACTACAAGTGTGTGTGTGTGTGTGTGTGTTTCTATCGCTCCATATTGTGAACTCGCCGCACCTGCGCGCACTTCATGGAAGAACTCGCGCAACTTACCTTGATCATCAACTCTGGCGCGCGTCTGCTTTTCAGGCCTCTCGTAAGCCACTTCTTTGCTCGCACTACTAGTCAATAGACAGCGCGCGCGCTTTACGAATAATATCCAAGCAATTGTCGTCATTTTTACCACAACTGCTCCTGACAGGGTACAATATTAGTATTTTATACGCGCGTCTATTAGGTCATCTCATCAAATCAAAACATTTGTCCTTTCTGACAACCGCTAGGACACGCCATAGAAATAGAAGATGTTTCTATTGGAATATCTCACTTGCATTAGGTTAGGTGCTCAGTCTTCTTTTCACATGAAAATCCTGGCATGCACCAGTTGAGTACACTCTATTGTACGAATAATTTCTCTACGGCATTATCTAAAAGAAAATGTGGAGTCAGTTTTCTGACAACACTAGGTGTCCATAGAATACGAAGTAAGTTTTTAACAGGCTCTTTCGTGATATATTATTCTCCAGGGAAATGGTAGGTTCACATCGTGCCCTACAAACTGACTAACACAGGGAAGGTACAAATCATGAATATTTTTCTAACATGGTTATCTACTAGGAATCTGGACAGCTCTTCTCATGACTACTGTGCAACAAGAGGGCTAGAATGAAATAGTCTTTCTTATACGCAGAATATTCGTCTGATATGTGGTATTTCCCACAATTGACAATCCATCTACTGAGTCCAAACTAGAATTAATTCTTTCTACGGATTTTTTAGTAAAATGTGCTTCTTTTACTGGATAACCAGGCCTTAGAAATATATCAATGTTTTTCTATGGAATATCTATGAATTGTGGTCTTCTTGCCTCACAAAACTGACAACCAGGAGTACATATAGAATCATTTTCAACGGATTATCAAAGAAATGTGCGTCCTTTCTGACAAACCAGGACTAGAAATAAGAAATGTTTATCTATGGAATCTCTGGTAAATGTGGTCTTTTCCACAGTGACACCCATTGGAGTATCTAATAGATCATTTTTTTCTTAATGGTCAAATTTATCAAGTAATATTGTTGTCTTTTCTGACAATCAGTGAGTTAGAAATATAACTATGTTTTTATATCGCAATATCCTTCTGCTATAATGTCTAATCTTTCTCCCCTACCCACTGCACAAACTCATTCGGAGTTACAAATATAATATATTTTTCTCACAGGATTATCCTAAGAATTGCTCGTCTCTTTATGACAACTAAGACAGAGCTAGAAATTGAAGAAAATGTTTTTACTAGGCTATATCTCTGAGAATCGGTTGGCCGTCTTTTCACGGACAAAGATGGTATATACAGGAGTCACAAAATTAAAATAATTTCAATCTATGGGTATGATTATTCAAAGAAATAGTTGGTCGTTTCATGCAATAATAGTCTAGAATTAGAATAATGCTTTCTTTTCATACGGCAATATTCTTTGAGAATGTCGGCTTTTCCCACATCTGAACACCAGGAAGATACAAAATAGTCCTATTTTCTAAGGATTATCTAAGAAATAGTGGTTCTTTTCTGAACAATTACTGACCAACAAGAGGTCGGGTAGATAATAGAAATGTTATCCTTGACGGAAATATAGTTCTGAATGTTCGTGTCTTTTCACTACATAAACTGACAAACCTAGGAGTAACAAAATAGAATATTTTTTTATGGATTATCATAAAGATAATGTGAGTCCTTTCCTGACAAATCAGTGGTATTGAAATAGAAATGTTTTCTATGGAATATCTTCCCTGATATGTCAGTCCTTTTCCCAAATTCTGACAACAAGAGTACAATAGACATTATTTTTAGCTAAGGTCTATTATCTCAAGATAAACTGTGTTCTTTCTGACAACTTGCAACCAGGGGTAGAACATAGAATGTATTCACCTTTACGGAAATATATACTGAACAGTTTGTCTGGTCTTTTTCACAATGCAAGCTGGAACACCCCAGGAGCTAATATATAGTATAATTTTCTAAGGTTAGTATCAATAGATAATGTGGTTCTTTCTGAACTAGACAGTAGCGGCTAGAAAATAGAAATGCTTTCTACAGTATAATATCATTGTATTTTGAGGTCTTTTTCTACAACTCTTGGCAACCAGAAATACAAATAGAATAAATTTTCCATGGATTTCATCATCAGGAAATGTAAGCGTTCCTTCTGGAACAACAGGTAGAATAGAAATGTTTTCTATTGCGAATATTTTGAAAAGTGGTCTTTTTCCAACGAACTGAAAACCAAAGAGGAGAGAGAGTAAATAGAATATTTTTCATATGGATATATCTAAGATAAAAGTGTGACTTTCTGACACCGAGGGACTAGATATTCTAGATAATGTTTTTCTACGTGAAGTATATCTCTACTCTATGTAGGTATTTTCCATCACTGACAACCACAAATCAAATAGACTATATTTTTTTCGTATTATACTAAGAATTAGTAGTCTTTCTGATGCACTTGAGAAAACAGAGTAGAATAGAAATGTTTTCTGTATGGAATATCTTGAATGTTAGTGCTTTTCACACTAACTGCCCATCCGGAGTATAAATAGTGATGTTTGTTCTTCGGTCTTATTATAAGACATTATGTCTTTATCTGGAAAACCAGGTGACATTGAAAATAGAAATAGTATTTCTCATGGCTTATCCTATGAAATAGGTGTTGGGGAAAGATCTACTGACAACCAAGTACAACAGCTGTCTTCCTTTCAGTCCTTAGTAATTAGAACACTGCATACAGATAGGGACCTAGACTCAATTGACATTTTTTCTTGAATAGCCCACCAGCAATCGTTGTTTTATACTCCGCTGACAAGTATTAAGGATTATTAAACCATGGATATTACTGCTATTGAGACATAATCCGTTTAGGAAATGGATAGTCTTATGGTAAGAAACGGCTGTCTTAATACACCGGCGTCCCTTCCCGCCAAAAAAACTCCATCAGACATAGTATGGCAGTATAAAGGAATTGATTTAAGATTCGCTCTAATCAAAAGGATGTGTATCTCAGAAGCTTACTTCTGTTTATGCGCTGATGCCCAATGTGTCCAGTAAAAGGCATGCTCCATATAAAACTGCCTGCACAGATCGTTGTGGCAACGGCAATAAAACATTTTCTCCTGGTAGATATAACCTCTACTTAGAATCTTATGTGAGTTTCTTTATGAGCAGATTTAATGTAGCTGGTCCTGTGCAGACGTTCCCCTCACAATCCAATGTCAGCGACCCTTCCTACAGAATAAAAACTGCCTGCCAGAAGTTTTAGGGTATAGCATGAAATAAAATTTATATGCTGCCTGTCTCTCGACAGTGATCTTGATACGTAAGAGAATTAATTACCGTAGCTGGTGTCTGATGCAGAAAGCTGCCATCCGAATCAATGTCTCCCCACACTTCTAAATACTGGTATGAACGAGGACGTTGGTAGGGCAATGCAAGCTGCTATCAAAATCTATGACTATAGTACATCGTCTATGTAATTGCCTACTCTTGACTGTAACCTAACCTAATCTATCTTAGCAGCTTTTCCATCATGAAGAAACGCTCGCAAATTGGTGGTATGACCCTGCTTTTAAATGCGTTTGCAGAGAGAGGATATGTGGCGTGTTCAGTTCACTAGTCTGGAAGCTAATGTGCTTTGTCCTTGCACGTACAAGTATCACGAGTATGGCCTGATGAGCTGAATGCATATGAATTTTAATACTCAGAGGTCAATGTAGAATTGCTGCCTTGAGTCAGCGCAATGTTCGATTCTTTCTATCGGTGGAGAGCACAGTTCTCCTCCACGTCAGCTGTGTATGAAAATATTCTTGCTATTGCCGTCCATACCCCTTCCATCCCCTTCACCCCCTCTCCTCAATCCAATCGTGTCATTCCTGTTGCTCGATGATGCTGCGCATATAGTACTTGGAATAACTGCTTGATATATAGTCACAACCTTAAATCTGATGAGTACTATCGCAATACGATGTGATTAAGATTTTTAATGGGAATCAGATCATAATCGAATCGAGACCTTTGCATATAGACGAATGGAGGTATCGGCGTGTGTATTTCAAACTTCTTCGCATTAAATCACTCATCACTATCCAGACCCTGTAGGTGCTGCCTTTTTTTCTTACTGAATGTGACTTCTTCAAAAGCACGTGAATAAACAATTGCTATGCATTGGCCGCCAGCATTCAAAAGATAATTGCTCACACTGCCTGTAGATAAACGATATAATTTGCGTTGCAGTTACACGTTAGTCACACAGTTCAAGAAGAAGCAATGGGTATTGAATGATAAACTGTAAGCTAATTCTGATAAGTAACTAATGCATCTGCAGACATATGTTCTATATATTAGAACATATGTTCTAGATATTCCCATTTTGCGTACTCGAACTTTCTATACAGTAATAGCTGAAATATACACTATTGTGTTTTTTCTTGTTTGTTGTTCTTTTAACTCTGGGCGATAGTATTTACCATTATAATGTGTCTAAATTTCATAATTAGTATACATCTGAAAAAGAGGTTTATCTACATTTGTAGTAGATAATACTTCATTGTTCCAAACTGGACAAGGCATTGATATTTGATTTAGTATTAAGAACCCAATTGCATTGGAAATGTTCAAAGTGAGTATGCTTCTTGCTTCGATTGGCTCAAAAGAAGTGATGATTCAATCAGGCTGAGAACAGACAAACCCTTGCTAAGTTTTTTAATCAGGGTAGACTAGTTAATAATAGCATGACCTTTTGAGAGACTATGAATACTAGTTTATATTTTTCTTCTCATATCGCAACACCTATAATATATTTAAAATAACACTCCTAATCAGTCCCCTGCTCCCCTATAAAAATAAATGCATCATTTTATTAAGTGCTCTAAACCTATATGCGGTTTTACACAATACCATTTAACGTATACAAACATTCGATTCCGTCATATTTAAATTTCTTTCTTGGACGTTATAGAGATGAAATGTGGGGCATGTGATCACAAATATTAATAACTGTGTATTTATTAACAGTTACAAAGACAACTAGGGAAAAACAACTTACTGAAATATATTCATGCAAAATCGAAAATGCTTAAGACTGACATCTTGCAGTCCAATTAAGTGTATATAAGGTTGTTAACCCTTAAGGACCCAGCTCGTTACTTAGCTACCTGACACAGCATATTATTAGGAAACTCTTCGGTCATGAGATGGTCAGCTTTTGTTGTACAGAGAATAGACTTTTTGACACTGGATATAACACATTTGCGTATGTGATCAGATGACTTTCTCGTGAATATACGACCTGTGCCTTATAAGTGTAGTAAGATTTTAATTATCACAATGCACAATCCTGATTGTTGTGAAAAACATATCAAAATTTCATTTCCGAAAAATTTAGGGAAATGAATGTTGCCGAGCATGTTGAATAGTTTGCTATACAATTCGTCGAAGCCGTGACTAAAGTACAAGATATACATTTATTCCCTACAATTATATTCTTGAATAATTCATTAGCCATTTTACCAATAATTGGTCCATACCTGATTATAGTGTTTGACTCATACTTTAATGTACTTGTTCTTTTTTGTTACGAACATTAGTGAGTGGTTTATGATTTATTTAGTAGATATATTTCTCACATTTATTAAAGAAATTTGCAATATACATTTTTTTAGGTGACAAACTCCAGTTTGACTCGTGGCTTTGAGGGGCCTGCCATGTGTAGATACCCCATAAGTGAACACATCCACTAGAGAAATCTAGACCACTCGTTAACGTTATTTACTAACACTATTTTGTAAGATTTGATAACCTTAGATTAATTTCATGCAGAAAATTAAACATGCAAAGATGAATGAGTGAATTCTCAACATATGTACACTTTTTTGCTTTAGAATTTTCTCATATAGTTTTATCCATTTCACTGAATACGGTAAAATGTGGACTAGGTAAAAATTGCAATTAAATATCATTCCGGCCAGTCTGCACCTTTTTTAACATTCATATCCATCCTTATATGTCGCCAATAAAGTTGCATTATTTGGTACTCACCATGAATTGCTCCAGAATAGGAATAGGTAGCATCCTGTATCTAATATCTTCTAGCGGTCTTATTATATCATAATCATGATATTAATTTAGGGCGCACTCTATTTACAGTTGAGGGACACCACTAAGGTGCTAAAACTTAATATATAACACCCCGAATAAATAGAGACCCGCGATTTATTGGGATAACTACACACCCCTTATAGGGAATATATCAGGGGTTTCGTGCGAATGAGTATTATATAGAACTCCACACATCTATTGATTCATAACTATTAATTTTTAAATCAGCAATAGGTCTGTGAAAATTAGAAAAATCATTTTTTCGCATAATGCACAATTTGACATTTTAGCTTATATATGTGTCATAAATATACACGCCAATTCTGGGAAAAAAAAACTAACTTGTTAAGCAACTTTCTTCACAAGTTCTGACGCAATACGCCTACATCGTGCGTGATAAACTGCTTGTTGGTGACGCCCAATAGCAGCGGATTCCGTATAGACGAGGTTATACAGGGAGCGCTATTTTGGCTTTTGGAACGCGATTTTGGGTGTGGGGCCATGTCGCATTTGCCAAAGCCCTCCAAAGTAGCAAGAACAGGCGAAATCATTCCAGGACGTCGCCCCATTTGGATTCATCACCCATCAGGAGATCTCATTAGGGGTTGGTACTGTGCATTTTGGCATGCACAGGTGTTACATAGTTTTTTTTTAGCATTGGGCATGTTAATGGGGGGAAACAAACGCATGTTATCGGTCCATGTTTTTTTGTGTTTCAATTTACTACAGCATTCGCCGTTGCTAGTGTAAATGATGTTGATAAACCTCTATATACATTATGGGGTCCGACGGATTACAAAAAAAATTTTATAGACAATGATATTAGATATTTATAAATTAGTTTTTTTGTTCTTGTAATACTCTTTTTACACGCCAGTAGACATACGGTCTATAATTAAATGTCTTAGCTTTTATATTGTGTTGTCCTTATTCTTGACAGCCATAAACTTTTTTATTTGCCTCTGTAGTGCAGAGCCTACTGTAGTATGGCTTAGTTTTTTAGTGCCACGGATGCAATGTTTAGAAAAGTTTATATTGCTGTACCATTTAAGACGGTGCATATGTTGCTAATGTTCAACTTTTTTTATTAATAGTTAATTTAGTGAGTGTGTTCATTTGACAAATAGAACTACAGCAGATGCTTCGTATTGTTTCTTTTTACTTGTTATTTTATCTTATCTATAAGCGAGTCACTACTGTACCGGTATACTATGAACATGGTGTAGTTCATTTACTCAGCAATGGTCGTTATAGTTTAAACAGATTGTACTTTAAACTAGATACCCCAATTGTGTACTATTTTTTTATTGATATTACTGCTTTTTCATACAATAAATATACACTGTGTTATTCACACAGTGAAAAATACGTTTAGCTATTCTTGAACATAGTCGAGAGCACATTAGCTTTTAATTGTTTCTGTGATGGAGCTGTGTAGGGACATGTTTTTGCTAGATGATGCTGGACTCGTTATTTTTTCGTATCATATTTATGGTGGGTATCACGCGTAGGCTTTGCAATCGACATTTGCTAAATCCATTTTGAGAGTTGGACGCAGGGACTAATGTAAAATATACTGCGCGTAAATCTCTAAGTAGTGTAGTTTTTAATTTTAATTTACAGGGGCTTCTACTCACACTGCAGTATCGCGGTGTAATATGCTTTAGCTTATTATCTCTTTTTGGGTTTAGGTCTTGCATATCATTGTCTATATCGGATGTATATGGCGTATACCCGATATTTATATCATTGTTTTTTTAAGCAGGAAGCACTTTAGCAAAAAAAAATGAGAAGTCCTGTATTAGTGTCGTATAATAAAACAAAGTTTTTATGCATCGGCGTATCTTCTGAGTCAGCATTCTTTGCACGCTTTCTTATATTCTTTCTCGATTAAGTAGGGATGCATCATGATTTGGGCTTTTCTATGAGAGCGACTATTTTTATGCGAGTTTGATGAAACATGACGTTTAATTGAGTACAACTTTGGCTGTTTCTAGGAGTTTGGTGAACATCGGCTTTTTATTCTATTTATGTGTGACTCTGGGCGATGAACAATAATCATTTATTAATTCTGATGATTGTTTTTTGTTTTTTTTTACATGCATGTTCACCGTACGGTGTTAATTAACATGACAGATTTAGTAGGCAGGTCGATATTACGCACGGGCGCGATACCGAAACTATGGGTACCTTTATTGATTTTTGATCATTTTTGGGTGCGATTGGCAGTTGTACAGCGGGGAAAAGGGTCTATTGTACGTATTTTTATTTATTTTTTGTGTTTGTGACCTTTACATGTTTTCACTTTTTCACTTTTTTTTTCACTTTTTCACGTTATCTTTTTTTCTTTTCCCCCATAGGGGATCTTGAATGAGAGATCTTCTAGATCCTCTCTCTCAAGTACGGATCCAAGTACATAGCTTGACGTTGCTATGACTGGTTCCTATGAGACAACTGTCAGTTCCACGATGGCCGGGGCGTGCCCACAGGGGCTTACGGCTCATCCCACCGGGCGTGTGACGTCATAGACATCCCGGAACGGCATTCTCTGCCTCCGTGTTGTCTGTAATGGGATGCTAGGAGTCTGCAGGATAGTCGGATCGTGACCGCCTGCTGCCGCCCGACCTGGACGCAGGCAGGAGCGATCTCATCCCCTGCGTCATCTCCTTAACTTTATTGCGTCTCCGATCCGCCTCGCCGATAATTAAGGGCGTTAACCTGGCCACCCTCCAGGATCGAATCCCGGTGGTCGGGAAGCGGATCGACAGCGGATGTCAGCTGTATATTACAGCTGACACCCCGCGCCGATCGCGCGAACTCTGCCTTAGAGTTCGCGCGATCCTCTGGACGTATCCATACGTCCAGGTGCGTGAACCCCCAAACCACCTGGACGTATGGATACGGCCAAGGTCGTGAAGGGGTTAATGACAAAACAGAAAATTGTTATTAATTAAAAAAATACTAAAACTGGATTACAAGTAAATTCATTTTAACCTGCAGCATACAACCTTTTTCAATTTCAACACAAGGCAAAATCAGACAGAAATGGAACCAGATCCCTGCAGTTAAACATAAAACACAAACAGCATTTTAGGCAATAAATTGAGAAAACAATATCCAGTTCAGTAGACAGAGCCTGCCACTCTTTCCAGGGTTTTATCAGATTTACATGGTAAATCTCTTCAGGTTTCTTTTTACTCGGCTGGTAAATTTGCAAACACAAAATCCTGTAGCACTATCAGTGCAAGTAATGGGTCAAATAATTATTATTTTCAGATAAGTCAAAATTATTTACAACAAGGAGGATATCATGAAACTTAACTTTTAATAAATCCAATAATACAACGATATTCAAAATATCATTATGTCATCCCCTGTGGCTAAAGCATGTAGCAATACAGATAACCACAGGATAGAAAAGTGAAAAGTCGAGGTCTCACCCTAGTAAACCCTTGGGGAACACTACGCTGTCCCTAGTCTATAGCCACAGGGTAGTCACCCTAATAAAGGCATTCCTGTCCGGAACTCTGCTCTCACTAATCACCCTAGAAATCCCTCAAATAATGTCCCAACATGTTTTGATCCACCCCAAATAGATACAGATCTCCTCAGAAGACAGGTATAAGGAATACAAATAAAAGACCAATAAGTTGCATAAGAAAAATAGATGAGAAGACTACACCGTGGTGCATAATATATGTCGTCAACTGTGTCACCTCAGCGTTTAAATACACCTCCAGAAGACCAATGGGACTCCTGTGAGAATAGTGAATCAAGACACATACTCATATGCATAAGAATACTGTATAAAAGGAAGTGTAGATATTATTGCTTATGTAGGCCTACTCAATACAGTAGCATAATGAATATGACCCAGAAGAGAAAATATCTCATATGTACCTGCACTATTAATGGGGAACAAAAATGGCTACAGTGACAACATAATCCCAAGAGAGGAAAAAATGCAGCTTACCTCACCTTGGAGTTACCCTATTCAACATCTGGTAAAAGTCAAAGTAGAAGACTGCAAGGATAAAATAGAAAGTATAGTAAGACCCTGTTATCCCCCTCCAATATGCCCTATATTGCAGTCACTAGCACAAAATAGCAAAGACAACGTAGCAAACTATGTAGACACATAGGGCGACATGTATGAATCTTGCCACGTCGGAGCGCACGTTTTCGCTGTGCCTCATTTATGTCGGTGCCTGAGGTGCGTTCATACATGCAGTGTAAAGTCCACCGCTCCTCGCCAGTGTGTGAGGCGCAGTGCGGAACTTAGGCACAGTGCAGGACTGCGCATAAGATTCGCAAACCGAGGAGGTGCGCTCATACATGTGGTGAAAAGTTCCCTGCGCCTCGCAGAGTGTGTGGGGCGCAGTGCGGGGACTTAGGCGCAGTGTGGGACTGCGCCTAAGATTCGCTGTCCGAGGAGGTGCGCTCATACATGCGGTGAAAACTCCACCTCACCTCGCCAGTGTGTGAGGCGCAGTGCAGGACTTAGGCGCCCAAGGGACTGCGCCTAACATGTATTCCGATTCGAGACAGGCTTGAAATCAGCGAGAAATCATTAAACATGTTAGTGAAGAGCAAAAAGAGTTGTCTTTCAAATGGAAAGAATGAATAAAGTGAAAAATCAAAGCAGTCTAAAAACGATTAAATGTCGTGAAAAAGTGGATAATTTAAAATTAAAGGGAAAATATATAAGATCGCTCAAGAAATCAATCTCGGCTCTCAGCTTTGTGCGGCATGGAGTATGAATCAAAAAATTGTTTTTATTAGGTGTAAAACATGTTCTGAAAAAGTGCTGAAACCTTCCAAAAAATACATAAATGAAATCACTTTCACAAAATCAAGAACAGCGCAATATCAGAAATTAGGATCTTGGAAATTGCCGGGAAATACAGTAATTCAAATTCTGTAAGCGTTTTCTCTTTGGGTGGGCAGAAACCACCCAATGAGAATAGGAGCGCCATGCCCTTTTTAAAACCTTATGGAGATATTGACCAAAACAAAATTTAAAGGCGGGACAGTTCAAACTACAGTAAAAAAGCAGAAAAAAGAGGGGGGGTTTTTTAATTTTTGGTTTGAAAAACTTTGCGGGGGTTGGGAATCCGGCCAATCAGAAATAGGAGCGACCCGGGAAACCCTTATAACCATGGAAAGAATTGCCCAAACAAAAACAAAGGGCGGGCAATTCAAACAACAGTTAAAAAAAGCAGGGAAAAGGCCGATTGGTTTTTAGCCGAAACGGGGGGTTGGCTATCCCGGCCAATCAGAGCGTGACTTAAATTTGTCCCCCTTGTAATCTATGGGGAGATGGGGGGCAATGAAAAATTTCGGCCCCTCCCGTAAATGCGCATGGAGTATGATTTAAAAAAAAACTTTTTTTTTAGGTGTAAAACATTATTGAAAAAGAGCTTTAACCTTTTAAAAAAAATAAATCAATCCAAAAATTTTTCCCTTTAAAAAAAAGCGTTGTCGCCGTTTCCCCCGGGGCCCAAAATCCCAAATTGGGGTATAGCAAATTTTTGGGGAAAAACAGTAATTCCCAAAAAATGTAAACTCTTCTCATTGGTCCCGGGAAAAAACCCCACCCCTCCAAAATTCCACATTTCCCTTTAAAAACCTATTTAAAGGTTTTTACCAAATCAAAATAACAACAATTTTTAAAAAACCCTTTAAAAAAATGCAGAAAAGGCCCGATTTTTGAGCCCCTTTTGGGAGATATTAAACCCCCCAACATAAATTAAAATTCGACATTACCCCCTTTAAACCCATTATTATTAAAATTCCCCCCAATTCAAATTTTTTAACCAAATAACCTTAAACCCTAAAAAATTAAAAAACCAATCAAAATTCCAAACCTAAACATTCCCAAAATTAAGTAAAAAGGCAGGGGACTTTTTTGGTTGATGGGGGTGGGGTTTTGGATTACCTTCGGGGGGCCCGGTATTTTTCCCCCGGGAGAAGGAGAGAGGGGGCCCCAAAAAAAATCTCCCCCCTCTCCCCGCTGTGTCGGCATGGATAGAAATTTTAAAAAATTTTTTTTATGGTGTTTTAAAAAAATTAACTTTGAGCTTTAAAACCCTTCTATAAACATAAATCAATAAAATCCCTAACACCGCGTGTGTCGCCAAGACCGGCGCTACATCACGAATTGGGAAATTGTAAATTGAAATGCAGAACTGCAGAGCGAGCTCTGTTTGTGATTGGCTCAGTTAAAAGAGGCGCAGTTATTTGGGCCAATGGGAGAGCGAGCGACGAAAAAAAAAAAAATTCAATAAATTCATTTTTATTTCTTTTTTTCTTTAAAAAAACCCCTACTTTGTCATTGGCAAACAATTTAAAGAAATAAAAGAATTTATTAAAATTTAAATATTTTTTTTTTTGTTCCCCCCCAATTATTGTTAATTTTTTATAGAGATCGGTAAACTTCGTGAGTCTTATCTTTGATTGGCCATGTACTTTTAAACAGATTGCTTTTAAAAAAACTATAAGCGTCGCTCGCTCTCCCTTTGGCCCAAATAACCGCCCCTCTTTTAAAACTTAGCCAATCACAAGCAAGCTCGTTGTTTTTCTTTTTCCCCATAGAACTCTATGAGATAAGTGGTCCCCCGCTGATTGGCAAAGCAGGACGAGCCCCTTTTTCCCCCAAAACCAATCCAGTCTAAATATTTCCCCTAGACAGTAAAAACTTTTTGGGGCCCCCCCCTTCTATCCGCCCTTCTTGCTCCCCTCAAAATAACACTAAAATGGGTTGGGGGATTCTAAATTTCCGCTAGCTCAACCATCAGCTCTTTTTTGCATCTTTTACTGTATTTTGAACTGTCCCACCTTTTATTTAAAATTTGGGCCCTACTTCTCCATAGCTTATAAAAGGTTTACTGGCTCCCATTCTATTGGCTGGTTTATGCCGACCCAAAAGAAGAGCTTACAGAATTTTGAATTACTGTATTTCCCCGGCAATTTCCAAGATCCTTAATTTCTGATGTTGCGGCGTTCTAGATTTTGGAAAGTAGTTTTATTTAATTATTTTTTTTGGAAGTTTGAGCTCTTTTTCTGATAATGTGTTTTAACACGTAATAAAAACGATTTTTGAATCATACTCATGCTCACGGAGCCTTAGAGCCGAGAAGGATTATCATTTGCGATCTGCTATATTTTTCCTCTCATGTTACGTTCTCCTTCACTCACCTCCTCCGGCTCATTTAGACCAACCTAACTATGGTTCTGCCTGTCGGAGCTGCAATGCACCGCACTTTGGCCGACCCCGATCATGCATGCCTCGAGTAATTCGAAATGGCCGTGTCCCGACCCCAGAACTCCACAACCGCGCCCATTTGCAAAACTCCCCTTACATGTAAGGCCATCCGCCAAGTGTTGAAGGCTGTCGCCTAACATCTCATTCCCTGCGTCCGACAGGGGATTCAGATCGGTTAAGGCGCCGTTTTCGCCAAAACAGCGCAATCCCGATCATACATGTCGCCCATAATCGTTTACAACCTCAACTGCTGATACCTGTTCCCTTCACAAGCCATAGTATGATAGGTTATGTTGTAACAGCAAAAGAAGCCAGAGTACTCACATGCCTGCCCTGATGTCATAGTTGTGAGACCCAGAAACAAAGAGACTTGCTGATGTGTCCTCAGCAACCTGGAGCAGCGATCCAGAGAGAGACAGGGAGAACAGCAATAGCCAATGGCAAATCACAAGATAAGTAAAGCTATCTCCAACTCAGTATGATGTACAGTCTAGAATAAAAAATTAAATCACTGGAAAAATACACGTAAAACCTAACCTTTAAAAGTCTAGTAAAATACAGACTAGCAAAAAGCTATAAGATCCAAAAGAAAAAAAGATTTACACTAAACAGACAAATTAAATAAAATCTAAAAGGTGTGGGGGCCAAAGTAAGCCTACTAAACCCTATGTTACAGACTGTTTATCAAACAATATGAGGACATTGTCCCAATAAGGATGGCCCCACCTGGAACTATAACAACTATAACGCCCTGATGCTCCCTGATAAATCGGGGCTCAAAAGATACTTAACCAATGAAAGTCCCCAAAAAAGTCCCCCAAAAAAGTCCCAAAGTCTTGACATATTTCCTTCTTAAAGGGGTTGTCTCGCTTACCAGAAGAATAGCTTTCAAATTGTAGGGGAAACACAAAAAAAGCATATTCCAATATATTGCTTTGTCATCTGTTTATCCCTAAGGAGATACAAGTGAATTTATGACCTCCTCTTGGCTATTTCGTTTCCCGTCAGTAACATACCTGTAAACAATTCGCCCCTGCTTATTGTGTCTATAATATAGCAGTGAGTTATGTCAACACACAGGTCATGGCAGTGCTCTGTGGTGCTGGGCAGTAAAAAGCTTGATTTATGTAAAATAAACAAAACTGTAATTAGGCTTTTGTTTGAGGGATCAGATAAAGCCTCTGCAAGCAGTTTGAAGAACTTCGAGCTAATCTGATCTAAATGAGCAACTGAAAGCACAGCCTTGAATATAAGGAGCTTTATGCAATTATTCAGTCGAAGCCAGGAATTGAAACCAGAGTATTCATTCATGCATCCTATGAAACTCTGTAGGGAGACAACTCCTTTAAGTTCTACAGGAATTCCTCAGGAGACAACAGAATATATGAAAGCAGTAGGGTCACACGTAGATATAGTCAATAAGGACACAAATGCATAGATTGCAGGAACATATTTAGACAAGATGTCCTGGATATATCAGCAATAGCCGTTATTTACATATATGTCTATATATAAATTTATATGTCTATCCATCTCTCTCTGTATATTGTAAGGGTTCTGTGGACGCTGGCCACCGCCAAGCGATATAGTTAAGCCACGCCAGGTAACGAATCTAAGTATGCCCCCCCGTTTTTCCACCAGAGCCTGCCGCAAAAGCGGATGGGGACCTTGCTGCGTGCTGAGAGGCTTACCAGGTCTTTACCCCCTGACGAGACTCATGTGGTGGCAGCCTGGATACTGCGTGTACAAAATCGTAATCCTGAGGCGTAGTCGTTGGACATGCCGAAGGTCGTCAGGCGCAGAAGTTTGTGTGTCAGAAGGACATTGCAACGGCATGGCAGGCGGAAATAGGCAGGTCAGGAACGTCAGCAGCGGACTGTACACGGGAAACCAATATGGATACTAGAGCTCACTAACAAGACTAACGCACTACCAACAACTGGCAAGGATTGGTAGGGGGGCCGTATTCCTTATATAGGACCAGCTCCTGGTACTAGACCAATTACCAGGTCCAACCCAAAAAACTGGACCTTTAAAAATTCCCAGACGCAAGTTGGTTCGTGCGCTCGCCCTTAGGCACATGGGCACGCGGCGCTAGTCGGCCAGGACGGGACCGGCCTCGCCTTCACTGGAGCGTGGCGAGGTAAAGAAGCCGGCGCCCGGCCAGCAGGGGGATGGTCGCGGGCAACCGTGGCACCCGCGCCGGACACCCTGTGGGCAGTGGGACGGCCACGGGGAGCTGCAGTCCCTCGACCCCCGTAGACCATACCCCCCCCCCCTCTATCTCCCCCTCTTTTTTCCGGAACCTGGAGAGGAGGTCAGGTGATCAGGATGGCCTCATGTTCCAGAACGCTCCTCCTGCCCGAACCCCTTCCAGTCAATAAGAAAGAACCACTTCCCCCCTCACTGTCTTCTCCGCCGAGCACCTCCTTGACCTCAAAGAGTTATCAAGTTGGCCACAATGTAAAGGCGAGACAGATCCACGGGAGAAGCGATTACAGCAACCACAGCTTGAGGAGAGAGGACATGGAAGGCTGTTCGGGACACGTAAAGAGGGAGGCAAGGGACTTTGTAAGACAACCGGGTTAAGTTTCCGGATACACAAAAGGACCCAAATACTTAGGACCCAACTTGTAGTGGGGCAAACCTTAGAAGCGGATTACTTGGCCGATAGCCAAACCACCTATCACTCTGGCTTAAATATGGGCGGAGGTGCTTCGGCACCTGTTGGCTCTGGACTTTGGGTGCGAGTAGAGGCCCGTAGAAGGGCCTGTCGAGTGGACATTGCCAGAGTGACTTGATAGACCCTTACTTGGGCATCCACGTACAGGACTGTCACAAAGGAAGCAGAGGAGAGGTGGGCGGGGTGTAGCCCAAACACAAAAAAAAAGGTGAGCACCAGTGGTACTCAGGAGGCTAAGGAATTTATAGGAAAATTCCGCCAGGGGGGAGGTCCAGGACCGATATCCTGATGAGCGGACACAAAAAGTCGCTGATAGGTACCTAAAACTTTGGTTGACCCTATCCCCCTGCCCGTTGGAGTTTGGGGGATGATATGCATACGAGAATCCCGCTGAACTTCAACTGAGCACCACCGGGCCCGCCAGAATTCGATACAAACTGGACCCCCTGTCCAGAGAAAGCAAAGGGAGCCCCATGCAGTCGAAAGATGATGGTGAAAGAAGTGGCTGGCTAAGCTGAAGGAGGAGCGATGGCACCCCGGGCCAAGGAGACAAAAGTGAGCCATCTTAGAAAATTCCTGTTGACCACTACCCAGATGACCGAGTTTTCCTGAGGAGGCGGGGAGGTCAGTAACAAAATCCAATCGCTATTGCGACCGAGGGTCTCTCTGGCTACCGAAGAGGCAGGAGCAGACCCGCGGTCTGAGACGAGGGACTTTGTTACGAGCAAAGAGCACAGGCCAGGACAAGTCTCTAACATCCTGAGTGAGATTGGGCCCCCAATAATAAACGGTAGTTAAGGTTGCATGAGACTTTATGACTCCAGGGTGCCCGGATGTTCCGAGAGTGCAAGTCCCCGGCTTCAGGACTGAAAATAGGACTTTTCCGGGGCACGATGAAGTCACAGGCCAGCCGTGAAGGAGACGTCATGCGGGATTATATGCTGCAGAGGCGGCTCCATCACCACTTGTGTCAGAGATCTAGAGAGGAGCGTCTGGTCCCTGAGTTCTTGCCAGCTGGCCAGAATGAAGAAGAAAATCGAACCTGAGATAAGAGTGACCACCATGGCTTGCCGGGGTTTTCAGTCGTTGGGCAGACTGCAGGTAGAGAAAAATTTCTTGTGATCAGGTGAAATATATCGATGGGGGACGAGCTCCCTCCAGCAAGTGCCGCCATTCTTCTAGGGCTAACTTGATAGCCAATAATTCATGATCACCGATAGTATAATCGCACCAGCGCCTACCAAGGAGGCGTCCACCTCAAGGATAAAGGGGCGCTGTGGGTCTGGGCGAGACAGAACTGAGCGGAAGTGGAAAGCTTGATTGAGGTGATCAAATGCTTCTTACACCTCGGTGGCCATGATTTGTTTAGCATTTTTCTCTCTTCCTTAAGGGCCACCACGGGGCCACGAGCGTGGAAAGTGAGAGGATGAATTGTCAGTAATAATTTGCGAACCCCAAAAAACTTGTGAGGGAGCGGAGGCCCACTGGTGAGGCCCATGTAGAACTGCAGACAATTTTGAGGATCCCATTGGAGACCTCAGATCCGAGACGAGTAGCCCGAAGAAGGTCAACGAGG
Organism: Phyllomedusa bahiana; assembly: GCA_025379985.1. Taxonomy (NCBI): domain Eukaryota; kingdom Metazoa; phylum Chordata; class Amphibia; order Anura; family Hylidae; genus Phyllomedusa; species Phyllomedusa bahiana. The sequence goes on along the minus strand of JAODAL010010469.1, from coordinate 65,495 downwards.
TGCGTTCAAGTAGGCATTTCTCCGTTTAGCATATAACTGGTGGACACAGAGACGTTTGAGTACCTGCGACATGGAGGTGGTGAGTTTCAAGGTCCAGAGGGAGAAGATTAGGATATCATCAAGAATAGACAATCACGCAGACGTAAGGAGGGCCCTCGGAAGATTTAAATTGACAAAGTTCATGGAACACCGCCGGGCGTTGCAGAGGCCGAATGGCATGGACGAATATTCAAAAATGGCCAACCCTGGTATTAAAGGCTGTCTTCCAACTACGTCTCCTCCTCGAAACGAATCAGTTATAAGCTCCCCTAGATCCAGCTGGAAAAAATCTTCGCGCCACGCAGCGATCGAACACTACCGAGATGAGAGGCAGGGGGTATCGATTCTTAATAAAAATTTTGTTAATCCCCAAAATCTATACAGGGGTCGGGAGAAACCGCTCTTCTTTTCTACAAAGAAGAATCCTGCCCCCCCGCCGGGCGAGGATGACTTGCGTAAGAAGCCCTTTTTTCGGAGTTCTCCTGGATTACTCGACATCAGCCTTAGTTTCCCGGGACGGAGAGAGGGTAAAGACTCTACCTCGAGGGCGGAGTAGTCCCAGTAGCAGGTCAATGGACAATCGAACGGTCGGATGCGAGGGCAGAGTTTTCGGCCTGTGTTTTTTTCGGAAAAAACATCGGCCAAGGTCCTAGTACGGAGTGGGAAACCCGACAGAGGCTTGTAGTTAGCTTGACAGGAGGCGGGTCGTAGATCACGACGGAGTACCGTGAAAGGCACCGTAGAGTGGCATGAGGTGGCCCCAACGGAATGATTTCACCTGAGTTCCAGTCCAAGGTCTGAGCATGGATTTGTAGCAGAAAGGCCCAGGAAGGTATTTCCGAAGGGAATGAGCAATACAAGCAGTTTTTCACAAGTCTCCTTGAGTAGGCGCATATCTGAAACGTGAGGGGAAGCATTGCAGACCAAAAAAAAAAAAAAAAAATGAACAGCGTCCTTTAGCATTCGCCGCGACTAAGGAGAACGAACATGGGTCGCTTTCAGGGGGGGTCACCGGGAGATGAAATCGGGAGACCAGAGCTTGCATGATAAAACTATCCGCGATACCCGAATCCAGAAGGCGTGGCCCTGGTGGGTGGCTGTCCGGTTAAATATCCACAAAGTACGGGAATGGTCAGACGGAAGAGGCCGCACTGACACCTATGATGGCCTGCCTCCTGCGAGCCCAAGGTGCGAGAGTATTCCCGAACGGACCGGACCTCCCCAATGAAGGGCCAATAAACCCGCGACACAGTAGAAGCATAGCTGCCTCAAACGACGCTGCGAGCGATTCTTACCTGGGTAGTGGGCTTTCTCGACCTGCATGGTTCATCCTCGGAACCATTGGGCGGAGGACAAGTGGAGGTCGGTTGGAATACAGGAGCCAGACAGGTAGCCGCGTGGCCGAGTGACCTCCCTTTGAGGCGGAGCTCTTGTTTGTCTCTCGGCGATCGTATGTCTATTCGTGGTGGCCAACCGAATAGATTCGTCCAGAAGAGGATGGCAGATCTCGGGCCTGTAGCGTCATCTTAATGCGTCCCCGAAGGCCTTGCCAAATTGCCACCTACGCCTCATTGTTCCATTCTAGTATCTGAGGCGAGAGTACATAACTGCACGGAGTAAGTGCCCAAGGCCTCGCTGACGGAGGGGCAGCAAGGCTGCGGCAGCAGAGGGCGTGTGGCCCGGTTCCTCGAAGACTGTGCGGAAACCCCCGGAGGAAGGCTTGCAGATTAAACTGTCAGCGGATCTCCTCGATCCCCCAATGGAGTGGCCCAGGCCAGAGCTTCGCCCGTTAGGAGGCTAATTATGAAGGCCACCTTAGCCCGCTCAGTAGGGAATTGATGCCCCAACATCTAAGGTGGATGGAGCTTGACTTTTTGAAGCCCTCTGCGTTTCTTGGGGGTCCCCATCATAGCGAGAGGGGGGCGGCAGGTGCAGAGAAGGTCCCGGTGCAGGAACAGGTACGCCATGGCTGCAGGAGCAACTGGGGCGGAGTAGGGGGAAGCAGCCACAGGCGGAGGTAGACGAGCCGCAAGGTTCTGCATCATGGCTCGGCTGGTCGATCACTGGCCTGCTGGGACGGCCGTCGTGACGTCCCGGAGTTCGGACAGAGGTACCCTGGTGGAATCCATGGCCAGTCTGTACTGTAAGGGTTCGGTGGATTCGATGGACCACCGCAAGCGATAATAGTTTAGCCACGCCAGGATATGGAATCTAAGTAGCCCCCGGTTTTCACCAGAGCCCGCCGCAAAGTGGGATGGACTTGCTGTGGCGTGAGGCTACCAGGTCGTTACCCCTTACAAAATCGTAATCCGGAGGCGTAGTCGGGGACAGGCAGAAGGTCAGGGCAGGCGGCAGAGGTTCGTGGTCAGAGACAGGCAGACGGTCAGGTCAGGCGGCAAACAGGCAAGGTCAGGAACGTAAGCAGGCCCGACTGGTACACGGGAAACCAATATAGATACTAGAGCTCACTAACAAGATGTAACGCACACCAACAGACTGGCAAGGAGTGTTGGGGGCGTATTCCTTATATAGGACCAGCTCCCGGTAATAGACCAATTACCGGGCACTGGCCCTTTAAATCCAGACCAGTGTCGCGCGCGTGCCTTAGGAACGGGTACGCGTGCGGCGGCCAGGGAGGGGCCCGGGCTCGCCTTTCACAGGAGCGTGGCGAGGAAAAGGGAGCCGGCCCCGGCGCAGGGGAAGGCCGGGCAGCCGCGGCACCTGTGCGGACCCCCCTGGGGGCGGGGGGGCGGCCACGGTGGCCATTGCCCGCGACCCCCGTGACAATTTATTTATATTATTTTTAATATATAATATATATATATATATATAAAAATTTATATACTCCCAAAGATTTTTATTTATATAAAACCTGCAAGATTGATAGGCTATTTTTCCAGAAAATTTCCCGCCAATCCTTTAGAGGTAAAGATATATTTGTCACCTCTATCAGAATAACCTGGTGACTAGTACTTTCTAGAGATACTAATATGAAAAAAAATTTGGGGCCAGCCAGTATAGACACACATGAAATTAAATTAGACAGCTAAAATAAAGCTGTTCATGCTGGGTATAATTATCCAGAATCATTCTTTTATTCTTTTTGTAATAGCTTCTGATTTAATTTACCTCTCCAGATTGACAGTTAAAGTTTGTCACTTCTTACCTATTTGAGTCAATTGGCATTACCTCCGTGATGTTGCCATACATGCCGAGCCACGGAAGTGTCTGCTGATGTTGAATGTCCCCCAGATGTTCGTCTACTTGTCTGCGTAATTGACACACGATTTTTCCTACATATTTCTGACCAGAACTAGATGTTATATCACATGTCTTGATTTATAGGTTATGAAATGTTGTATGTAGTATTCTTTGTTTGTATCCATGTCCGAAAAGACAGTACTCTTTTCAATTTAAGAACATGCAACACACTCAGAAAACGTAAAAGACTCCTTTGGTTGTGATAGCCACATCTCTGTTCGAGGTTTCAAGAAGTGACTGTGAACTAGTCGGTCCCTTAGATTCCTTTCTCTGCTGCCTGTTAATAATGAAAATTCCCCAAAACAGTTCTTAATGTCAGGATCCATTAAGAGAACATACCAATAATGTCCCAGTGAGTTCTCCACTCAACTAATGCTGGCTGAAAAAGGCCTTCTGCAAGACATAGTCTGGGTACCTTTGGAAGCATTCCTTTAGGTCTAACGCTTGCTTGAGAAAATCCACTCTTGATGAGCAGTGTCACGCTATTAAGGGTGATACTGTGCAGGGGGAATCCCCTTATTCAGTGGTATGGGTGACCACCTTACTACTGCACAATGATTATGTTCGCGGTAGTTCATGCAAAAAATAGTAGATCAAGTAAAACACCTAGATGAGAGATCAGTAACTGCGTGGTGGCAAAAAAAGGCAAGGTTTCGTAAGTAACTATTAACCCAAGATTGCTGATATTTAGTTGTTCAACCATCTTGCCAAATTCTGTGAGAGACCCATTCCAGACCACAAACACATTGTCTATGTATCTAGCCACAGATCTATTTTGTCCGCATAGACTGGGGGCTCATCACCAAAAACTATTGTGGTTTCCCACCAGCCAAAGTACAGGTTGGAATAGAAATGCACACTTCAGCTGCCCATTGATGTACCTCGTAACTGGTGGAAGAAACTCCCATTAACAAGAAAATAATTTTTTGTTAGTGAGAGGTTCAAGATCTGATCCACAAATTTATTATATGCTTCAAATTGTAAGCTGTGGGTATGTAGAGAGAACTTGACAGCTTGTGATGTTCTGTAGTAGTACACACTTCACCCACAGGGAATTGTGCTGAGATTGACGTAATTCTATTTTGAGTACCATATTATTTTCTGTATTTATTGAAAGTTAAGATTCATGATGTCCTCTTTATTGTAAATAAACTTTGTAGTTCACCTTTCCCACTGTTTCCATAATATCAAACGGGCCCCTGGCCATAGTGCAAGAAAAGTAACCTTTCTGCCGATAATTGGACCCTAAGTACTCAGTTTTATATCCTGGCTCAACAGTACAGACTTTGGCACCTCTGTCATAACTGGCTTTCTGCGCCCTTTGTGCGCAGATGTATTTCTATCTTGCATTTGTGAGACATGCTCTATTACACTTTTGTGTGGGCATGACTGCTCTCTTGCCCATGGTCTTCCTGTTTTGCCCCCCCAAAAAACCCCCCATTCAATAAACCCGTGGAGATTGCCTACCATTTACAAAAGTCTTCAAATGGTGAAAATCTGCTGGGTCACTGAATGTTGTTCCCTGGTTGCCTCCTGTTGAGCTTCAACAGACTGAACTAAGGCCTTTTCAATGTCATCCATGATTGCTGATGCCTTTACGAGCTGCCTCATCCTCCACCACCTGTGATATCTTCAGGGATCAGACCACACCAGCGCAGGTTTCCAAGAAACTGACACCTTGTCATTGTTTATTAAAGGGTTTGCAGCAAAACAACAGTAAACAATACAGTAAACAAAAAATCCTTGCCTTTCCGGCCCTAATTAAAGCAGACAATATTTCTGGCTATTAGCTGGAGGGTTTCCCCAACCAGCTTCCAAAATCCAGTGCACTGCAACCCTTTTTATCTCACTTTTTATCAACCCTTTTTTCTCACAACAAGCCTGCTGTCTCCTGCCAGAAGGAAAAGGAATAGCCTCTAACTGCCCTCCTAGCATCCCTTAAATAGCTACATGCTGGACTGATTAATCACCTCCCAGGTATAGTCTCCTCTTCTCCTTCACCCAAAGAAGGAATCTGGGAGGGATATACCTTTCATTCAGTACTATATCAACATGTGCTTGTGACAATTTTGCATTATATATAGATCGGAGATATACTATTAATTTGCAAAGATATTACAAGTGGTATTGTTAACTATGAATTGAGGCCCAATACCATCTAATCCCTTCTCACTCATGTTAATGATCATGCCCTCCCCAGTTTAAAAGTGCTTACCAGCCACCCCCACTCAGTGGCGACCCCCAGTTTACTCCTTGATGGACCCCACCCGAGCGATCTATAGTCACGAGAAGAGTATTCCCTGGTTAGTGCATATATGAAACATTGAAAATCTCCCAGATCATATTGTATAGCTAGATCGTGCCTATCCAATGACTTATACTGTACGATTGTTTAAAGACAAGTTGCAAGACCAGCCACTAATCCAATGAGCCCCACAAATTTATACATAAGGAATCCATGCTTGTCAAAAAAAAAAACCTTAATGGATGCTTAATTACAGAAAAATGTGCTATTATCAAAGCCATACCGACAATTTCTTGGGGGAAATTGTTAAAAGAAAGGGATGAGGCATGGATTTCAGAGTCATCTGTGTGGCCTTACTAAAGTCTTAGGGATACATGTATGAAGGAAGGGCTTGTGAATGAAATTGTCCGAGTCTCGGATTTCAGTGTAAATAACGCCTTGCTGAAATGATATGAAAGTGGTTTTTTGTGCGATTATAAATAAAGTCTAAAGGTTCTGACATGCTCGAGCCTCTGGTGTTTTAGCGCGCGATTATGTAATGCGCCTAACTATGTATAAGGGAGGTCATTAGATATGCTTGTAAATATAAGACCAAGAGTCATTTAGACTAGCATCTCATGTTAATAGACCCATCAGTGTACGTTACACTTTGCCTTTATTAGGCCCACAGTTCCCAGCCATAACAGAAGGTAGTGCTGGCTCTTGCTGTAATGTATGATCATAAAGGGGTGAAGCCAGCAAAAATATAATTTTAAAAGTTATAATGTAGTAACAAAGGTAAAAAATAAAAATTGCACAACATCATCTAGTGGGTTTTTTATAATAAAAAACTAATATTATAGATTCTATAAAATTTAAATATAAGTTAACAAAAAGATATTATTTATAGTTTATTTTGGGTGACATTAGATCAATTCTATATCAAATATAAAAGATAACATATTAAATTCCCAAACCACACATTGACACAACATCACTAAAGCACCAACACCACCCTACCAAAAAACCACATAAGCCCAGGACACCCGAATCAGCCCTACAAGGTCCCGACTCCTCATTTACAACCCCACCCATCCCTACCCTATCACCAGCAAATACAACTCATAAGGGCGACCACCGCCGCCACGTGAAAAGAACCACCCCATCATCTACCCTCTATGAGAAACCCCCACCAGCCGAAATCAATTGTACCAAGGACATCCAACACCCCCGACGGAGCACGGAATAACTTGTACTTAAAATTTCTATGTGACCTGGTGTCCAAATAATCAAGAAAGGAGCAAGTCCCTGAACATTAATTGACAGGCCCCAAACAAGCACGCAAAAGTGGCTATCTTGTGAAAACACATAATCCCTTAACAGTTACTCGTGTGTCCCCCTCTCCATCAGTGAGAGACTCTATGTATTTAAGAATAACAAATGTGCAAAAACATTCACAAATGCAACTTATATATTGGCAAGATAAATTAAGATAATTAAAGTGAATGATTGCTCGACCCCGAATCAAGTGCCACCTCCAACAAAAAACAACACCGAAAGTGACGCCCCCCCCAGCAAGCGTATTTACCAACAGAAACTGAGCTCAGCCCAACAAGTTTATGCCCCCAGAGTGCCCGACCCCCCCCCCCCCCCCCCGAAAATGTCACAAACAGCCCCACACTGCTCACGCCCTCCGCCCCCCTCACCCAACTTCCTACGTACAGACGCATAAGCCCATGCCCCAATAACACGCCTAATTCCCTCACAAGCAATTAAACCAGTCCCTCCCACCTGACGAGCACGACACCCCCCACATTACATATACCATCCCCCACCATTCACCCCAGTCCTTTGCTCCATCTCTCAAAGGCGACCTTGCAGAACCCTGATGCATTTTCAAACTATACCAAGAGAAATACTTAGTCCTAGTGTACAACTGACGGAACCCTAGATCTTCTGTTGGCCCTATCAATAATCTCACACCCCATAGCCAATCAAAACACACACTTTGCCACTCCTTTGGATTGAGCCAATGACAGAACCTCAGAGAAGACAGCAAAACTCACCGTCCCGTACTTAGCCTTTCCAACATTGCAACCAGATGCCATACAGATGCCGATGGGGACTGAAGGCCGTGAACCCCGCAAGTTAATGCAGCTTAACACAAACCTAGAACTCCGCTAATGCTAATTCCAACGGGAACCCCCCACCGCCACCAAGAAATATTACCGTGCCAGGACACAATCGTCGATCCCTTCTCATCGCATCAATAGTGAGTCCAGAAAGTGCCCAGGATAGGGGATTGGCAAGGGGAATGCAAAAACCCGCAGGTGAAAACTAAAGAGTGAGACACTAAATTGCCTATGGCCGTCTCGATCATTAATTGGGCTACTATTCTGCAGCTTTTTGTGATATATCATTAAGAATATGATCTTCAAACAACACCGGTAAGTACAGTATTTCATAACAATGCATTTGATCTCAGCAGAATGATTCCTGTACTGAAGAACTAATATTAGTATGTTATCCTGGTGATTGTCTTTAACAGTTGGATTCCCGCAGATTGTGTGATGATTTTTTTTGTCTGACAGAAATATGCTTTGGCGTCAATTTAGAGACCTTATTTGGAACACTGCGTCCAGATAAACGTTTGTAGATTTGTTGTGATTCCAGTACAATGTCACTATCACTGGTGCAATTTCATTTAGCATGAGTGAATTCACCTACTGATATTAACAAGCAGGTGTGTTTGGGATGATTGCTGCTATTTCTTTTCGGAATGTTTTCTGCTGGAATTTATGAATTACACATGGGATACATCCAATGTTTAACAGTACAGCAGTATTTGCCATTGGAGAACTCTACAAATGAATTTGGAAATCTTAATTTTTGTGAACAAATGGTTCTTCTAACATTACAGGATTTACAATATAGTAGAAATAGATCAATAACTTAACACAGTTTTAAAAACCAACAGAGTTTGCCCTAGAAATATCAAAAATCCATACTAACTTAACTCTTTTCAATACTAGAACTAAAGATATTCCATGGAAAAGCTCCAATCACCTGCCTCGAGTCGAGACTCAAAAATATTGCCATGTAGGACTTCACGTTTACTACCAATATTTTGACATTTTTACTTTATTAATTCTTTACAGTATGCAGTACTATGCGAACTAAGGAAGAGGAATCATTTGGTATTCAAAACGGCAAAGGGGGTACTGTGGTTATTATGGATCAAATATCGCCACCAAATGCTGACCCTTTTGAGAGATGACTCCATGTATAAAAAAATTATCCAATAATCCTACTTCCTAAAGAATAATTGGCGATCTCTATATGAAGAACCCGGGTCTAACAATAGTTGTACTAATAATAAGAGGAAATGGAATAAATCTTTAATGTATAGCAAACACCAGCATATCGCTCCTTTCGCAATAAGACTGACCTATCTCCAATTTCTCTGCATGGGGTCTCTTTGTAAGCCTCTCTGTAAATGGCTTGATTATCATTTACAGCTCTTGGTCTGCAGGGTACCGATAGGAAAGTCGAACGATTTGAGGATTTATTCAGAGACTAATACAATGGAAATACACTATTTTCATGTGGCTAAGTTCTGATGTTATACTTCTGTACCCCCATCTACTTTCCATTGCATGGTAGCCGTATCATTCTTAATTATAAAAAAAACACATAAAATATTGTATTATCCTGAACAATTTTCTAGAGATCTACGAGAATGTTTAGACTTTTACATGGTACAAATTCCCCAACAGCAATTTTTCTCATGACGTACAATTTTTTCAGGTATGACAATAATTTTTATGTACAAAAGAAAACAACTATGTCATGTCTCTCATCTGAGCCCAAAATTTCACCCTCTTTGTGAACTTCGGGAGTCAATGTCATAGGTGGAAAGCATGTAAATGTTTTCCTCTCAGAATCCATTTCAGGGCAACAGTGAATGGTACAATGGATACATTCATGACCTGCTATTTATATGGCAAAGTCATGAATCTATCATATCCCAATTTTTGTATTATCTCAATAACAATCTGTTAAATTTTAAATTTATTAATAATATTCAATCATCTAGCATTTTTTAGACATCAAATTATCTGGAGTTCCAGGAGAAATAATAAATACCAGTACATTCCACAAAGAAACAGCAGGTAACACCATCTAACACTTTATAAGCAATCATCCCAAACACACCAGTTTATCAACTCCAAGGTTTTTATTTTGTGTATTTTTTATACCCATTATATGACTTTTATATAATTTCACTGGTACAAAACTGATCGCTTTGTGATGATTGTCATAACTTTTGATGTCCAAGCCTAGCCCCATCTTGAACAGATATTGCCTCAGATATTGAGACTCAGCCTTCCCTTGTCATCCCCTCCCATTGACCCTGTCAGGACTCAGTTTGTGATGTCTTGTTCAGTGTCCAGGTGGGTTTGCGTTTTTTCTTAGATAGGTGTATCCATGTTTGTCATCTTACGGGGTTCCCCTTTCTTCTTTCCCACATCAACCGTAGACATTTACTAGAAGGCTAAATTATAATACTTTTGTTCGTCTCTCTGGTTTGCAATAGCTCAATCAAAAGTGCATGTCCTGAGAAGCAGGGGAGTATTTGCTTTTCAATTGGCTGTAATTTTAAATGTGCTGTCATCATGTTCAATTCATATTCACAATATGGCTAAGAACCACTAGGTTCAAAACTTGTCACAAAACAAGCAAGTCCTCATAACCATATTCACACAAAAGTGGAGTACACCCCTCAGACCACATTTTGTAAATATTGTATTATATCTTTTCATGGGACAACACTAAAGATTTGACATGTTAATACATTGTAAAGTAGTCAGTGTACAGCTTAGATAAGTGTAAATTTGATGTGCCCTCAAAACACATCCATTAATGTCTAAACAAATGAAAACAAAAGTGAGTTCACCACTAAGTGAAAATGGACAAATTTTCCCTACACTGTGTCATGAGGCTCGTTAGTTTTACCATGGTCTCAGGTTCAAATGGGGGAGTAGTTGTGATTACATATTGGTGTTTATTGCCCTCACACTCCCTTATACTGGTCACTGGAAGTTCAATTTTGCACCTCATGCAATTAATTCTCTGAGGAGCTGAAAAGAGAATTGCTGCTCTATATAAGCTCTACATGGCTTAGGCTATAAGAAGATTGCCAAAACCCTCAAACTTAGCTGCAGCACGGTGACAAGACCATAAAGCAGTTCAACAAGACAGATTCCACTAAGAACAGGCTTTGCTATGGTCGACGAAAAAAGTAAGAGTACAAAATATTCCATGATATAGTTGTCTTCTCAATAATAGCAAATATACATATGAGTGCTACCACATTGCCGAGAGGTTAAAGGTGAGTCGTATAAGCGCTTTTAAAGCTCAGACCATACGCGTGGCACATTGCAATCATATTGGTCTGCATGGCTTTCATCCCAGAAGGAAGCACAAGAAAGCCAACAAACAGTTTGCTGAAGACAAACAGACTAAAGAAATGAATTACTGGAATCATTTCCTGTAGTCTGATGAGACAGAGATAAAAACTTATTTCAGATGGTGTCAAATGTGTGTGGCAGAAACCAGGTGAGGAGTACAAAGACAATTGTGTCTTGTTTACAGTCAAGCATGGTAGTTGGAGTGTCATCTTTTGGTATTGAATAAGTTCTGCTGACTGTGAGGAGCTACAGTTCATTGAAGGAACTAAGAATGGCAACAAACTGTAACATACTGAAGCAGAGCATTATGCACTCCCTAATACAACCACAGCCTTGCTAAAGAATATGAGGTTACAGGTGCTGCACTGGCCAAGCATATCTCTAGATTTAAACCCCTATCCGTAAACAGAAGATTGAGCAGTGCAAGGTCTCTAACATCCATCAGCTTCGTGATGTCGTCATGGAGGAGTGAAAGAGGATTCCAGTGGAACCTGTGAAGCTCTAGTGAACTTTATGCCCAAGGAGAGTTTAAGGAGCACTGCAGACATCATTTTCACTTAGGTGATACTCATTTTTAGTGCCTAGCAGTGTATTAGAACATTGATTGTCTGTGTGTTTGAGTTGATTATGAGGGTACTCCAAAATTACATCATTAATACCAGCTGTACAACTGACTACTTATTGTTACAATTCTATAAAGTGTCATATCTTTAGTGTTGTCCCATGAAAATATATAATACAATATTTACAAAAATGTGTGGGGTGTACTCACTTTTGTGAGATACTCTATAATGTCATATTTTTATAGGCCTTTTTAATAAAAGATTTTTTACTCACTACTTGAGGATTGCTGGATTACAAGCATTTGTTTAGTCAGAGACAAGAGCCTCAGAATTATCAAATTCATAAATGTGGGAAAGCAAATGATGGTACTATATCAGGACAATAAGCTTATTATTCACTTAGGTCTATTAAAACACAAGAACAGCCCCAGAAAAATCAGAGGCTACAGATAAGGTGTATTCAGAGTGTAAAACATGGATTACCTTTGCAAATATACTAAAAGGAACAAAATAGAAAACCTTTATTTCCGTCACCCTCCCCCCACCTTGTCAAAGGTGTTAAAGTAATAAACTTGAATGGGTGACAATAAGATATTCTCAGCAATAACAAGTGTACATGCAGTGACAATATGCTTAAAGTGAATATTCAGAAGCTTTATTCGAGGCTAGGCAGTAATAGCATTGTAGATTTAAATGCAACAAACACATAAAAATACTTCAAATACATAACTTATATGAGCATTAAAGCTATTTGTTTCTCATAGAAATGAACCAAAAATAGTAATGTAAATAATGGGGAAAATGGGAAATTCCTCTAGATTTATTTGACATTTTTATCTCCACTATAACATCTTGAATTCCGAAGTACAAAACTAGACTATAAATAGTGTGTAAAATAAATGTCATGATAGTGATGAAATGCCCAGCTGTGAAAAGCAACCACAAAAGAGCAGACATAGGTTACAGACCATACAATGCTCACAATCTCTGAGGGGGCATCTTCATTCTGCTGTTCTGCTCCTTAAAATCATACCCATTCTTTTGGTAACACAATGGCAAGCTGACAGGGAGACGTCTCAATTAGTGTTGAGCGATTGCGTTGGCTATCGAGATCGAGCGATAGTCGATAGTCGGCCGCTATCGATAAGTTCTTTCGTTAGAGAGAATCGATTATGAGCTTATTACCATTAAAGTATATGGGGGAGAAGCCCACACTACCACCTTCATTATTACACCCAACACAAGGAGGAGAAGCTGAAATTAACATCCAACTACAGTCAAATGGATACGTGCTACAATCTTAGGCAAAACACTTAGGTTATAAAAGGTCACAGAAAAAAGTACAGACAATTACCACTATCCCTGTCTTGTAACCACGCGGGACCCTTAAACTGTAGCATCACCACACAAATTAAAAAGTGCCAGAAGGCAGTTGATTTGAAACCATCATGTTACTTGAACTGACATTGAATATCCCTGTCTGGAACGCAGCATGGCCCCCAAACCTGCATGGGGGGGTACACGAGATTTAAAAAAGGCCCGCAAATAAGGAAGTCTTTCAACCACCATTTTAGTTTGAACTGGACACTATACTATATCTGTCCATTGTACCGCAGACAGGAGATGACCATTAAACCTGTCTGACTGCCAAGTTTAAAAAGTGCCAGAAAAAAGGCGTCTTTCAACCACCATTTTAGTTTGAAACTGGACATATACTTGAGCTCCCTGTCGATGGGCCACAGTATACCATTAACACTGTCTGACCCCCAGAATACACAAGTGCGGAAAAAAGGAGTCTTTTACCACCATTTTAGTTGAACTGGGAACATTGACCTAGAACTGTCCTGTTGCCACGGATGACCCAGGGCCTGGGCTTACAGTGGGTGCGGTGAGAACCAGGCTGGCGTCCGTCATCTATTAACACGCTGGTTTTTAATATGCCTGATGACGCAGCATACTAAAAACTGTCGTTGTGCTGAAGCAGAGTGCGGAAGTGTGCGAACCTCCAGCCTTCCTCTGTACACAGTCAGACCGGGGGGTAGCGCTTTGGCCCCCCGTATGAGTGCGTGTGACCAATTGAGCTTCACTTGGAGAATACTGGTGGTTAACGCTCCTGTTTCACCAGGTGCCCTTTTGCTGGCATTCTTTTTCTCATTTTACTCAACGTGCATGAGGTAATTGCTCTCTTTCTTTGTTCTCTGTCTCGTGCTTCCATTACTCCATGTCCTCGTGAATAACTACATAGGGTCAAGTTTCTTCCTGTACCTCCCCTTGTACAATTCAGGGGAATTTTTTTAACAGCTATTTTGTACATGCAAGTTTTTTAGTAGTTTAATTATAGATGATACACATTTTTAAAAATCGGATGGAATACCACCATGTCTTTGTTTCTCTTTGTGTAATTGTATTAAATGGGTTGTCTCAATGTACAGGGGTTGATTAGCTAATCGTTTAAAGATCTTGCAAAAAACAGTTCATTTTGCAATTATGTGTCAATTCAATCGCACGTGTACTACCTATTCCTGTTTCTGACTGCCCTCAAAAATTCAAGCATGACCCTTGAGCCACTATGGACACTTGTGAAGAACAATTGTCTGGTTAGAAAGAAACAACAATTTTTAGGAGATAGGACCTTGTAGTATAGCTGCATGTCTCAGCAACAATGCCCTTCAAAATTCAAAGCATGACCCTTGAGCCTCTTTGCGACAATGTGAAGAACATTGTCTGTTAGAAACACACATTTTTTTGATAGGACCTGTAGTATGTGTTGCATGGTCACAGCAAAATGCCCACCAAAATTCAAAGAATGACAATTGAGCCACTCTTGGACAATTGTGAAGAACAAATGTTCTGTTAGAAACAACATTTTTTAGATTTAGGACCGTAGTATTGCTGCATTTCAAAGCAAAATGCCCCCAAAAATTCAAAGCTATGACCCCTTGAGCCTCAGTTGGTCAATTGTGAAGAACAAATGTCTGTTAGAGAATACAAACAATTTTCTTATATAGGACCTTGTAGTATTGCTGCATTTCAAAGCAGCATGACCCAAAAAATTATAAAAATGAACTTTGCTCAGCCCACCTCGTTAAAAATTGTGAGGGAGGAAATGCCACTTAGAAGCACATTCTGTTCCAATAGGTGTAGACATGATTATTGCTGTATCTCACAGCTACATACCCCAAAAATTATAATTGACTGTCTCAGCCACTGTTAAAAATTGTGAGGGAGAAAATGCCACTTAGAAGCCACATTTCTGTTCCAAAGGACCATGTGATTATTGGGTATCTCACAGTACATGACCCCAAAAAATTATAATATGATCCTTCTCAGCCCACTATTACAAAATCTGTGAGGGAAGAAATGCCACGTAGGAAGCCACATTTCTGCTTCCAAAGGACCATAAATATAGCTGAATCTCCAGAACTGACCTAAAAACCAGTGCGACATATCGCGAAAAACTTCTTAGATAACTGTCAGGAAATGGATAATGGTTGTTGTCAGAAACCTTGCTGGTCTTTTACAGGTATACTCACAGCAAAAGAGAAGATAAAAGAGGTAAAATGAGAATAAATATGTGACAGTTGTACAGAAATTGTGATCATTTTTTAAAAAAACGTTTTCAAAGTGGACCATTTTCTGTTTGAAAAGGAATGTGAAGTTAGACCGCAACTAATAGGTGAACCTCGGCATATAGGGGCACAACATCATCAGAGATCCATGCCCTGATTCATCTTGTTGAAATGTCAAGACGACCACATTATCTGTGGAAAGCACGGATGCGATTGTCTGAATGACACCTCCAGCTGTGCTGAAGCGTCCGTCAGATATGACGATGGCGATGCGGCAGGAGACAACACCTCTATGTTGCGAGTAACCGTGACGAGCCAGCTAGGGCAACATTTGGTCCATTTGGATACCCTGAGTATATTGGGTCCGGAAACATGCAAAAAACTTCGGTGTTGAGTCGCAGATAGGTCGTGCACACATGATCTTAAGCTGTTCTATGTGTGTTGGATGTGTGCCAATGCTTGCATGCGTTGGTGTGGTAGGTAACACAATGATTGCCCAGAGGTCAACCATTAGGCTTCTCACTTGCCTGAGTTGCTGCCGATACGCCTACTTGCCACTCTAATGCAGTCACGTCGCTGAGTTGTTTTCCACCGTGACATTTGGGGAACGTGAAGCAGACGCATCACAGATGTTCTCCGTTGATCAATCAGAAAGGTCTCCAATTTCTGCATTTTTCTCTCTTATTTGCTGTGGGTGGAAGGAAAAGTGCTGAGTTTTGTTTTGTACAACGGGGGATCCAAGCGAGGGTGGCCACCCGAAAATGTTGTTCATTTTGATGGCTCTTAATGGAGGATCATGTGGAGGAAATGGAGCATCCAAGCACTCATGTGAGAGATGGAGCCTGGATTTCCAAGCTCTGGGTTCGAGGGGACTTGCAAACTGTTCTTCACTCATCTTCATCCTCCGCTCAAATTCGCGCAACAACTCTTTCCAAGGCAGGGACGTCGGTACATCGTGGAGTCTAGGACATACCTCCCTCAACCTGTCTCCGCTGCTATGGCCACAGCTCAACACAGCCCTGACTGCCTGAGATGAGCACCCTGAGAGCTGATGCGCCACCTTGCCACTAGCTCGGACCCCGAACCACTGCTAATGAAGAAGACCGAATGAAATTGTGATGAAACTGTCGTGGCCTTGGGGATTGTCGGACGTGAGAGACTAAGGTCCGTTGGTCGCATCTGTGTCATCTCCTCCCCGTCGCTGGCGGGACCTGTTTGTTTCAGAGTGTCCAACGATCGTTTCCAGAACTTGAAGATCACCCACAAATGTCATTGGCTACAAGGGCATTGTCTGCACTGACCATTTTGGTGGCTTCTTCAAACTTGAGCAAGGATGGTGTCAGAGCTTCTTTACCGGCCTCCACTCTCGGTGGTTCAACACCCTCGAGGTCCGCACGCTGCTTGGTCGGCATGTGGTCACTTTTCGTACTGCGTATTTGGCATTGCGCGCTGCTGCCCCACAATAGCTGACATGTGGAGGGTGGAATTCTCACGTGTGTTGGCACGTCAACAAAGAGATGGTTGTTAAGGGGAGGACGCGCTGACGCTTGCAACGCAGCCAGGCGGGACGAAGCAGGGTTTGCGAACGGCGGAAGTGCGTATCAGACCTCGAGCCTTTCTTCCCAGCTAGGAGTCCACCCAGGACGCGGTAGCTCTTTAGTAATTTCTGGACGACAAGATTCATGACATGTGCCAGGCATGGGATGTGCTCCCAGCCTACCGATCTTAGGGCCGGGCCCAGCAGATTTCGCACGTTATCGCACTCCACCTTGCCTGGCACAAGGTTTCTTGTCACCCAGCCCAGCGCTCGGGTCTCGTTGATTAGAGCCTTCCCACCAGTCCTGACCTGGTGTGTGGACAGGTCTCTACCAAGGCAGATTAATTTCAACACGGCCTGTGTCCTTGGGCACGGTTTGCCACCAGAGGACCTTGGGGGTGATAGGAGCCCTGCACCATCCCTTTGTTGCGGTTTTGACGAGCGTGAGCAGAAAGAGCTGAGGAGCCACCGTCACCCCAAGAGACATCCACCCAGCTCACCCCAGGGCTGTCACAGAGAATAGCGCCTTGGCCGTGCCTTACTAGTCCACTGGTTTCTGGTGTGGTGAGATGGACTTATCGGACACAGATGAGACAACGGCGCTTGAAATTTATAGATCGACACGTGGCAGGCCCAGGGCAGGGACGGCTTTTCTGGCAAAGAAATGCCTGCTCGGCATCTGGTATTGGGGGCAGTGCGTGAGGGCACGTGAGTGGCGGAACCATCTGTGTCCACCAGACGGGAAAAAAAGGCAAATTTCCAAGCCAAAAGCCTGGCAATGCGACATTCAGGCTTTTGGGCTTTGGGAAGGTTTGGGTTAAAGTGTTTCTTCGGCTCCACAAACTGGAAGACCAGAAGGCTGGTGCTAGGAATGGTCGCTGTACGGCGTGAAGGTCGTCCCAAACTGGCCGGAAGGAGAAGGGTAGGAGGGTTCTGGTGGTGCTGGTGGTTACTCTGAGGCGACGGTGGAGGCTGGAAGCGGAGGAGGCTGATCCCCTGATCAATTGACTCTTAGGAGGAAACGGGCAGCTGAGGAAGACGCTTGGTGGTGGCGGAGGTGGCGGGGTGGGGGAGACAGAAGGGTGTGAAATATGGATGGAGGACCCGGCGTCGGTCCTGGCCTTTTTGGCCCCAAGTCTTAAGTTTCCCTTCCATTTAACCATTCATCCCGCTGCATGTGACTAGACATGTTGGTGTGTCGGTTAAACACTTAAGGTTCTTGCCTATACTTATGCGTTTACGGAAAGGAGGCCTATTTGGAGCTCGATGGGTTGAATCAGAGGCTTCGGGTCAAGAAGGCCAGGTTTGAGACTGGTCCTGGACCTTTTTGCCGCGCGATAAGTGAGGAGCGAGGTTTGCGCTGACCGTGGCTGGCGGAATCATATCAGCGGGACTTCTGCGATCCGCACTATCCCTTTTGTGGCTGGGACCTGATTGTCACTCACACCATCGTCTTCCATCCTCGTCCACAGATGAAAGCGCTCGCAAGCAAATTCTGCGGAAAAAGACCAGGTGGATCAGCAATGTCGTCGTCATCCATCATCATCAACCACAGGGTGACTTGGTCGTCCTGACTTTCTGCATCCAGAACGCTCGGCGGCTACAGCAAGGGCACTGCAAGGCGTTGCCGATCCGCACGGGATTTTGATCAGTGACCGGCTTCTTTCACCTCCTCTGATGGCTCAGTAATGGGCGTCCGAGCAGACTACAATCATCTCTTGATCTTTTAACATGCCTTCTGACCCCAACCGATTTTGTATCAAGAACGGTCCCAAGAACATGGAATATCCACAGTGTGGGTAACGAGTTGACATTGGGCTGCTCATGTTGGACGGATGCTGATGATGATGATGACGGGACATTTTGTGGCGTGCTGACTGCTCGAGGACGAGGAGGTAACTAAAAGCGCTAGATTGACAGGTTGCATTAATCCACTGAAGGACAGATGGCCGAGATAGTTCGTTTACTTAGATTAACAGGGCCCTTTGACCCGCGATTGTACAGGCCTGACGGTCTGCAAATGACGATCGCTGGCTGCGTTGGTGGTCGCAGCACTGGAATGGTGCACCGTTCTCGTACCTCTACCCTCCCATGTGACTACCCCCCTTCTGTTGCTCGCTTTACAACACCTGGCAGTTCGCTCCATGTTCAGACAATATAAAAATTTTAGAAGGTATGGAATAAGTTTTGGAAAGTCTCTTTGATTATAAGCCGGCAAATCTCGCTATTCTCCAAATCTCTCTCCTCAAAACAAATTGTGGAATTCAAATTTTAACGGCAAGATTGTCTTTCTAAGTCGTAAATCTGGACTGGGCAAAAGTCCAACAAAAAATGTATCTGTTATTTTTGGGTATATAAAACGGTATTTATTTGTACACTTTCAATTCACTGTTGGTTGAATTATAGAATTTGCTGTTTTTTAAGATTACGTGGATGCTGCGTCAATGAACAAACCTCGGGTGTGCAAAAGTCAAAAAAACCACGTAACCTGTTATTGTTGTGGTATAATAAACGGTATTTTTTGAACCTTTCAATTCACTTCGGTGAATATAGATTGTGTTTTAAGATTTACGTGGATGCTGCGTCATACTGAACAATGCTGGGTGTTGCAGATGTCAAAAAACTACGTAAACTGTTATGTTTTCGTATGAATACACGGTATTTTTTGCACTTTCATTCACCTGTGGTCGAAATATAGAATTTGGCTTTGTTTTAAGATTTACGGGATGCTGCGTCAATGAACAATTGCTGGGTTCTGTTGCACAAGTCAAACAAACAAGTAACTGTTATGTTTTCGTATGTTACACCGGTATTTTTTTGCACGCTTTCAATTCACCTGTGGTGAATCTAGAATCGCTGTTTTATGATTAAGCATTTCGTGGATGCTGCGTCTACATGAACAATGCTGGGTGCGCAAAAGTAAAAAACACGTAACTGTTATGTTTTTTCATATGTTACACGGTATTTTTGGCAAACAAACAACTGTTTGCTGACTACAGATTGCTGGATTGTACATTTAACTGCAAGGTGGATATATCAACAGTCACAGGTGTATGGGTAAAATTAAATGAACACATATCTGAAATGTATACTGATATAAAAGTGGAGGTTTTGCTGACCCTAACAAAGAGACCTGCATTGTTACTTGAAATGATGTGTATCCATATGTATAAGTTCAGGCTGCCAATATCCAGGAAATATTTCAATAGCTAACTGTTAATAATAAAGATATTCCAATACAATGTCTCCACTAAGTCTTGGTAACTTTAGACAGTGTTCTAATTATAGATAGAGCTTGTCTGTGTTCGCCGCGGGCCCACCCCCCCCCCCGCTCCCACGTCGGTGAATTTACAGCGGTAGTAGCTCCTTTAAATTCTCTACCTATACTCACATAAATATGTGCAAATCTCTAATCTAACTACAATTGGACGTGTTCACAGCTAATAGTAGAGGTTTCTCTGCTGCAGAAATAGACTAATTTCATGAGCTGTTTGTTTGGCCACAGCAGGCGCAGGTCCTATCCTATGAGACGCTGACGAGACACTGAGGTGAAACAGGAAACGCTGTTCTATGTAAAACGAGGTGCATGTGATTTTTACAGCCAATTCGCAACCATAACATCCCAGTCATGACTCGCACACACATCTCTCCCTGCTCTATTTCTCGTAATCTCATTTGATGCCGCCAAAATTACAGGGAAGCCGCCGAAAAAGGCGCAGATCTTAATAGATTGATGCTCAGATCTTTTAAACTTAATTATCGCAGATCTGGAAATTTCGATCACCAATATAAAAACCTGCCGATTTCAACTTTGTCGATAAAATTCGCTCAACACAGCTCTAAGCCTCTAAAGCGGTGCTAGGGAAGGTCAGAAGTTGGTAAGAGGACCCCGGTCAGTACTTGGGACTAAGGTGCATGTGGAATAGGCTGATATCAATTGGCATGTCTAGAAACCCATTGTGTGAAGCAAAAAAAAAAAAAAAATTAAAAAGTGCCTTCATGAATGTGTGGAAGAGATTGAAATTGTATGTTACAGGTATCCATGGAAATTGTGACTAAGCCTGTGGATATCTCTAAAGATAGTCTCAGTAGTTGCTTCCTCTCTGGAACACTACACATCCCACCTAACAGCATGAGCAACCACTAACCAGGTGCACCTGCCTCACCCTACACTGGCATACTAGACCTTACACAGCTATCAGTGGATTTCGGTGTAATGGGTTGCGCCGCGGTCCGGGCCACGGGACCGGCAGTCGCAACGCTTCCCCCATGACTGGTCCAAGGCGGGTACAGGTGGCGGCCGCTGGGCGCCGCACGCCGGCCGTACTGTCGTGCACCCGTTCCCATCCACTCACCGGCCTCGCTCCCGTCGGTCTCGTTCCCGAGTGTTTCGGCCCGGAATGCGCATGGCTGTGCCCTCCTAGCGCGCTGCGCGCTCGTCCATGTGAATTAATTGGACAAGTGCGCCGGTAATTGAGTAATTGCCGGCGCTGTCCCTATATAGGTTTGCATCCACGTCACTCCCTGCTGGATCTATGTTGCCCCGAGCCGTAGAGAATGCGGTTCCTAAAGTATATTCTGCTTCTAACCGTGTGCCAGAACCCTTGGTACGTTTCCCGACCCGAACCTCTGCCGCCTGCCCTGACCTTCCTGCCTGCCACGACCTCGAACCAATTGCCGCCCTGCCCTGACCTTTCATGCCCGCCCACGATCTACGATTCTTGGACTCCGATTCTTGTACTCGCTGCACTCGGCACCAACGCAAGCCACGTCACCGTCAGGGGGGACGAACTGGTTGCCTCACGTCGCAGCAAGTCCATCCCGCTCTTGCGGCGGGCTCTGGTTGAATACCGGGGGCTACTTGATTACGTTCCTTGGCGTTGGCTTAATTTCATCGCTGGGTGGTACGGCGGATCCACTACCCAAGCGTCACAGTTAGATCCAGCCATGGATCCCGTCCCAAGGTGCCCCTTGCCAAGAATCGCGGATATTACGACATGGTTGCCCAGAAGTAGCAGCAGAGATCGCACAACAGGCACAGCAATTGGGCCAACTCTCCGCATGATGCCGTCAAAACTACTCGCAATCCCAGCAACAGTCCGTCGGTTTACTCCATCTACGTCAGCCGTTCTCATTGGCTTACCGTGGGACCAAAGCTTTGGCTCCCTTACCCATCAGCTTTGCGGGGCGATCCCAAGCTTGCCGGGGTTTCCATTACCAGTGCTCTTCTGCTCATAGAACTGAGGGCGATCAGTTTCCCTCGGAGAGGTCTAAGGTGGCCTTCGTAGCGAGCCTACTATCCGGGAAGGCCTCTGCTTGGGCTAACTCCCCACATCCTTGGACAGGAACGACCCTGTGACTGCGGATCTACAGACCTTCCTCATGAATTACACACCGTCTTCGAGGAGGCCGGCGCGTGTTCCTCTGCTGAGACCGCCCTCTTGAGCCTTCGTCAAGGAGGACTCCTCTGTGGGGACTAGCGGTACAGTTTCCGTACCCCTGGCTTTTGGATGCTCACGTGGAATGATGCCGCCTTCATGCGCCACTTTCAAAAAGGGCCTGTCCAGTCCGGGTAAAAGATGCTTTGGCTAGCAAGAGACCTTCCCTTTACTCCTGAGCGAATAATAATTCACCTAGAACTCGACATCGATGTAAGGTTCGCTGAGAGGCAGGAAAAGCAGAGTCAGGAAAGCAAACTCTGCACCCGCTGTCGCCGTCAGGGTTTCACCTGGCCCCGGTTTTTCAGCATCCTCCATTGCTGCCCCCTCAAGCGCCTCTGAGTGGAATCCCAGCAAGTGGACAAGGCCATTTATCGGAGGGTGCAGGAGATGGAACCGTCGCCGAACCGAAAAGCTATGTCTCTACTGCGCTAGCACGGTATAAATTTATGCAGAAGTGCCCGCTAGTCCCCAGTGTCCGGGAATTAACGATCACACTAGGTGCCGTAGGAGAGGCGGTCCTAAGTGAGCTGCAGTCTTCTCCTCTCCCACAGTTTTGATGTCAGTGGTGTGTGACTTCTGATGTGGTCCTTAGTTCCGGAGTTCTGCCCTTCTTGGATTCGGGGTCTGCGAGGATCTTCATCCTAGACCTCATGGTAACCGGTGGGGTACCGCATACCTGTAGTGTAAGGATGGAGAAGCCGTTTCTGCTGCTTAATTTCTTAGGTCAGTGGGGGAGAACTCCTCAGTGACCCAATTCCAGTACATAACCGGCCGGGTGACATTCCGTTGTGGGGCGCTACATTAGGAGAAGATCGGGTTTTCCGTACGTTCTGTCCCGTGCTGTCCTCGGCGGATCCTCTTGGGGCTTCCATGGCTTGCAACGCCATGCCCCTACGCTCACCTGGAAGACTAGTCGAAGTCCTGCGTTGGGGACCGACCGGAATGCCAGAAACCGCTTGCTTAGGAGGCTACCTCGCCCGGTACTACCACTTCTTGTAAAGCCTTGTCAAGCGCGTTCCAGGCTGCGGGCCAGATTTAGTAGAGTTGTAAAAGTACAGGGAGCTTTGGGGACGTATTCTCCGAGAAAGAGGCAGATTCGCTGCCACCACTTCTCCACCTTGGTGGCTCCTATCGTGGCCCTTACTAGAAAGAATGCAAACCTGAGATGTTGGCCTCCGGAGGTTGTGAGGCCATTTTGGGGATCTAAAGTACGGCCTTCTCACGTCCTGTCTTGGTCCGGCCTGACCGAGAGACGTTCTCCTTGAAGGTGGATGCCTCTTCCATGGGGGCAGGGGCTGGGGTCACCCTCACACAGAAAAGCCCTCAAAAGGCCAAGATTCCTCAATGTGGGTTCCTTCTCAAAAGAGGACTCTTTTCGCCGGCAGAGAGGAACTATATGCCATGGGGACCTGTGGAACTCTTGGCCATTCAAGTTAGCCCTATAGGAGTGGCGACATCTGTGGAGGGGGCTCGTCATCCAATCGACATTTTACGGACCACAAAAATTTTTTTTTGTATTTTCAGTCGGCTCAACGTCAAAACCCCCTCGCCAAGCCCGGTGGTCTCTTTTTTTTCTCACGTTTTGACTTTCGTATACATTTCAGGCCTGCTGAGAAAAACGTCAAGGCTGATGCCCTCTCTCGTGCCTCGGACGTGGTCGGTGAAGAACCCGTGTCACAACACATCATTTCCCCGAACGGTTAGTTCACTTGGCTCCCGCAGATCTCCAAAACATTCCTACGGGCAAGACTTACGTGCCGCTGGCACTCAGGAAGAAGGTTCTGGAGTGGGGGCATAGCTCCTTCGTGGCTGGCCACCCCCGGAGCTCGGAAGTCTTACACTTTGATCTCGCGGCACTACTGGTGGCCGACTCTGGCACAAGATGTCAAGGACTTCACCCTCGCCTGGTCACTTTGTGCTCGGAACAAGGTCCCACTCCACAGGCCCGCAGGTCTCTTGCAT
Source organism: Phyllomedusa bahiana (assembly GCA_025379985.1). NCBI lineage: Eukaryota > Metazoa > Chordata > Amphibia > Anura > Hylidae > Phyllomedusa > Phyllomedusa bahiana. The sequence goes on along the minus strand of JAODAL010010469.1, from coordinate 41,428 downwards.
CCTCTGCCCGTGCCAGAGATCCCTTGGACACACATAGCTATGGACTTCGTCATGGACCTACCAGTTTCCTCTGGGAATTCGGTCATCTGGTGGTTACGGACCGGTTTTTTCAAAGATTTTCCCACTTTGTGCCTCTCCCTGGCCCTGCCGTCTGCCCCAAAATTGGCCCAATCTTTTCTTCCGGCATATCTTTCCGGCTTTATGGGCTACCCACACACATTGTCTCCGACCACGGTGTTCAGTTTGTACCCATTTTGGCGTGCGTTGTTTCTCCCGTCTGCAAGTCAAGTTGGACTTTTCATCGGCATATCACCCTCAGTCCATTGGGCAGGTGGAGAGAAGTGGAACCAATTCTGGGAGAATACCTGCGTCACTTTGTTCCGGAATGTCAGGACCCAACTGGACCGAGCTGCTTCCCCTGGGCCGAATTTTCTTATAACCATCGGGACTCCGGATGCTGCCGGCGCCTCCCCCGTTCTTTGTATTATTTGGGCCCCCCCACCCGCACCCCCCCCCTTCCCTGCCTCCTGACTCGGATGTGCCCGCTTTTCAAGACCAAGTTTCGGGATTTTCCCAAAGGGCCATCTGGGAGGAGACGCGACCCTTCTCTACTTCGGGCCTCTGCCCGTTTGAAGTCCTTTAGGCAGACAAAAGGAGAAAGACCGCCCCCGACATTTCTCCTGGGGACCAAGTTTGGCTCTCCTCAAGGTATGTGCGCCTGAAGGTTTCCCAGTCTTAAATTGGGCCCTCGCTTCCTCGGACCCTTTTAAGGTTCTTCGGCAGTTGAAAACCCCGTTGGGCATACAAGCTTTTTTTTGCCCCCATCTCTCGGATCCACAAAAGCATTTTCATGTATCCTCCTTAAGCCTCTGGTTCTGAACCGTTCTCTCGGAAGATGTGACGCCTTTTCCCCAGTACCGATCCCCCTGACATCTTCGAGGTAAAGGACATTTTGAAGACGATCAGAGGGAGACGTTTCTTCCTCGTGGATTGGAGGGGCTTCGGACCCAAGGAGAGATCCTGGGAGCCTGAATCTAACATCCTGAATCGGGACGTCATCCTCAGATTTCTGCAGCCTAAAAAGGTGGGGAGGTCTAAGGGAGGGGGGGGGGGAGTACTGTAACGTGTTGCGCCGCGGTCCGTGCCACGGACCGCGGTCGCACCCGCGTTCCCCATGACAGGTCCCCGGCAGGGACCGTAGGCGCCGCGGGTGAATACCGGGGGCGACTTAGATTCTGTTCCCTGGCGTGGCTTAACTATCATCGCTTGCGGTGGTCCGGCGGATCCACTACCCAGCCGTCACATTCTGAACCCTCAAATATTTCTGAACCATATGACCAGGCTCTGTGGAGAATAAGATTTTTATCAGTAGCCTACACAGGACATCGCAAAAGTTAGCAGTGTCAGTTAGACCCGTTTTCACAACCAGATGTACATGGTCTATAATATAATATGCATTACATGATCTCTCCATGACTTTCGTAAACATGAAAGTCTCTGTTTGATGTACACTAGGTCATCCTATGGAAAGTATTCAGAAAAACCTTCAATCTAACATTATTCCATCTACCTCTAAGCTCCTGATTATCTGAAAGCAACTAATTAGGGTAATGTTCCGCCTCTCTATCACAGTCACACATTCAGTCAGCAACTCTATAGCAATTGTTCTACAGGTAATCTCTTCAATTTCCCCATAATGTATAAAGCAATTGCTTTGGGTAATAATTTGCAGAATCAAGATCATGTTAAAGGGGTTGTCTCACTACAAGGATTGCTTTTTATGTTAAAGATCTTGTAAAAACAAGTCACTTTGCACAGGGCCGCCATACAGGGGGTACAACCAGTACTCCCGTATGGGGCCCGGTGGAATAAGGGGGTCCGCTGCGAGGGGGCCCCCTTATTCCTCATGTCAGAGCGGGGCCCGGCGGCGCAGCCGCCGAACCAGGCTCAGGCTGGTCCGCAGTGTGGGCCCCGAGCTGCTGGGGGCCCCGGAGGCTGTGGCGTCGCAGCCCGGGGCCCGGCCGCGCATCCGGTCCCTGAGCACCCGGGCCCTGCGTCCCGAGCGCTCAGAGATCGGCCCGGCGGGGAGCGCCCGGGAGCGGCAGGACCGAGGCTCAGGTAAGTGTTTTTTTTGTGTTTTTTTATATATATAAGAAAGCGGCACTGACTGTGCCTAAAGGGGGCCCTTGACTACATCTAACGGAGGCCCTTAACTACATCTAAAGGGGGCCCTGACTACATCTAAAGGGGGCCCTTGATTACATCTAAAGGGGGCCCCTGACTACATCTAAAGGGGGCCCTTGACTAGATCTAAAGGGGGCCCTGACTACATCTAAAGGGGGCCCCTGACTCCATCTAAAGCGGGCCCTTGACTCCATCTAAAGGGGGCCCCTGACTCCATCTAAAGGGGGCCCCTGACTCCAGATAAGGGGGCCCCTGACTCGGCCAAACGCTAAAGGGGGCCCCTGACTCTGCCTAACGCTAAAGGGGGCCCCTGACTCTGCCTAACCCTAAAGGGGGCCCCTGACTCTGCCTAACCCTAAACCGGGCCCTGACTCTACCTAAACTGGGCCCTGACTCTACCTAAACATAAAGAGGGCCCTGGCTACCTACAAACTAAAGGGGGCCCTGACTGCCTACAAGCCAAAGGGGGCCCTGACTACCAACAAACTAGCTAAAGGGGGCCCCTGACTCTGCCTAAACTGGGCCCTGACTCTACCTAAACATAAAGAGGGCCCTGACTCTACTTAAACATAAAGAGGGCCCTGGCTACCTACAAACTAAAGGGGGCCCTGACTGCCTACAAGCCAAAGGGGGCCCTGAATACCAACAAACTAGCTAAAGGGGGCCCTAACTACCTACAAACTAAAGGGGACTCTACCTGCACACTAGCTAAAGGAGGCTCCTAACTACCTGTATACTACCTAAAGGGGCCTGCTTATCTACCTGGGGGCTATTTACCTACCCACCCGTGGCTAGGTACCCACCAACCTACCTGGGGCCGGCCTAGCAACTTATCCAGCTGGAGTCTACCTACCTAAATAGGGCCTGTCTAATTACCCTGCCCATTTGCCGACCTACCTAGGGTCTTGTCTACCAACCTGGTAATATAATTGTGAGGACAGCAGCCCATAGTTGTAGCATTATCCAACCTCTTGGGAGAATGTACCTCTAAGTTATGGCTTGTACACGCTCTCCCACCCCGGGGAAGTTTGTACAGAGGTGGGAATAGGTAAAGAGGTGCTGAAAAATTGAGGATTCTAAGATATTTGTGTGTAATTTCTGCAGGGATGAGTGGTGGCTGGGACAAGTCCTCATGGCGGTGTGGAATGGATGCAGACGAAAAGGGAAAAAGAACTACTCAGATAAGACGTCTCCGGTGAGTCCCTTATTTCAGGGGTTATTTTGCTTCTATATTGGATCAGTGCTGTATTCACTGTAATGTGATGTGACCCGAGCTGGTATCAGATCACTATGTGGTCTCCATATGGCGGTGTTATATCGGCGTTAGTATAGTGGCAGTGTACATGTGTCCCTGATTGTAAGATTGAGGGAACACCTGACCCTGTGATGGGAGTTGTACTTTCTTTCTTGCTGGTGTTTATTTTAGAAGTTGTTGTGGTGCGTGACCAAGGGAAACATGGAGGGGTATATTGTATGTGGGTGGAGGGGGATATTGTATGTGGGTGGAGGGGGATATTGTATGTGGGTGGAGGGGGATATTGTATGTGGGTGGGGGGGATATTGTATGTGGGTGGAGGGGGATATTGTATGTGGGTGGAGGGAGATATTGTATGTGGGTGGAGGGGGATATTGTATGTGGGTGGAGGGAGATATTGTATGTGAGTGGAGGGGGATATTGTATGTGGGTGGAGGGGGATATGGATGGAGCTACTTAGCCCTGTGTCTATGATATGCTAGACTGACAGATGTGAGACAGACAGATGTGTGACTCACTTGGTATGATACTACACATTACAGTTCTTTTTTGCATACTGTATCATGTGGTAAAATGGGCGCATTTATATCCTAGAAGCAGTTTTTTTTGCTGGGGGTGGGGCGATCGGGTTGCTAGGGGCGGGGATTACGGGGGGGGGGCAGGTTCTTCAGCGGTATGGGGCCCTGAAATTTCTGTTGGCAGCCCTGACTTTGCAATATGTTCCCATTAACAGTGTCCTACCTATTTCTAGATATCCTCTCTTGTATGGGCTGCATTAGCTCCTCAGGTCGCTATAGCTACGAAGCCCGTTCAATCTATCCTGATAGGCTGCCGGAGCTGGTCGCTTTACCTACAGACCTGGTGTCCTCAGCAGTTCATCACTGCAGGCCGATAGGAGCCTCTACAGCTAGTAAACATGGCTCTGAATTCAAAAATGAATCCAAGAAAACAGGATTGAGGTGAGATGAATCAATGAAGTGAGACAACCCCTTTAAGTTACAAAAACTTGTATTAGCTCCCTCCAGAGTTCTAACCCAGAATATAAAACAGGCACCATTAGGGAGGTAAATTAATTTCTTATCTATCAGGATTTTGTGGGGATGGTTGGGATGGGGTCTATTTCCTCAATTATTGGTAATAATGCTGTAGTCTGCATCTGTTTGCCTCTTATTTCAGATCCTTATGTTACGGGTGTCCCTGCGACCCCCCGTGTCGGGTCGCAAGCACACCCGCAACGCCGCAGCCGGGCACTTGGGCTGCGGACACCCCGGCGCTTCTGTGTCCCACTTACCTCGCCACGCTCCTGTTTCCGTCCTGGCGCGCGCTCCAGCTGCCGGCCGTGTGCGCGCGCGCCCCTTCAGGAAAATTTAAAGGGACAGTGCGCCGGTGATTGGTCTCACCGGGCGCTGACCCTATTTAAGCCCTGCCTCTTCCCTAGCACCTTGCCGAATCGATAGTGCCCTGTGCCTAGAGAGGAAGCGTTCCAGAGTGTCTTGTTTGTTCTACCGTGTACCGTACCTTCTGCCTCCGTCCCTTGACCACGAATCATTGCCGCCTGTCCCGACCTTCTGCCTGTCCCCGACTACGAACCACTGCCGCCTGCACTGACCTTCTGCCTGTCCCCGACTACGAGCCTGCTTCACGATTCTGTACCGCGCAACACCTCGGCTGCCACCGCAAGCAAGTCACGTCAGGGGTAGCGACCTGGTAGTAATCCGCCGCAGCAAGTCCATCCCGCTTTGCGGCGGGCTCTGGTGAAAACCGGACCTACTTAGACTCCACTCCCTGGCGTGGCTTACGCCATCGCTTGTGGTGGTTCAGAGGATCCACTACCATATCCGTTACAGTTCGATTCGGCCATGGATCCCGCCAAGGTGCCCCTGCCGAGCGTCTCTGACATCACCACCATCGTGGCCCAACAGTCGAAACAGATCGCTCAACAGGCGCAGTAGCTCAACCAGCTGTCCTCTATGATGCAGCAGCTCCTCGCTACGCAGCAGCAATCGGCTGCCGTGGCACCTTCTGTGGCAGCTGCTCCGGGGATGTCCGCCGGTCCTAAACTCCGGTTGTCTATTCCAACGAAATTTGATGGAGACCCAAAAGCCTCTAGGGGCTTCATCACCCAGTGTTCCCTCCATGTGGAACTTATGGCAGGACAATTCCCGTCCGAAAGGTCCAAGGTAGCCTTCGTGGTCAGTCTTCTCTCCGGGAAAGCCCTGTCCTGGGTAACCTCCCTCTGGGACCGAGGCGATCCGGTCACTGCTGATCTAGTGACGTTCCTGCAGGAGTTCCGCAGCGTCTTCGAAGAGCCTGCCCGCGCTTCGTCTGCCGAGACCGCATTGCTGAATCTCCAGCAAGGGAACTCCTCCGTTGGTGACTATGCCGTGCAATTCCGCACACTTGCTTCGGAGCTGTCCTTGAATGATGCAGCGTTGTGCGCCATCTTTAAGAAGGGCCTCTCAAGCCAGATTAAGGATGCCCTCTCCACCAGGGACCCTACGTCTTCCTTAAGCGAGCTCATCCACCTGGTGAACTGGATTGACATCCGTTTCTCGGAAAGACGTGAGGAGCTCCGCCAAGAGCGTGAACCTATCCGAACCCGTTGTCTACCCCGTCTTGCACCGGTGTTTCTTCGGCCTCCACTGCCTCCTTCTCAGCCAATCATGGAAGAGGCCATGCAAGTGGACAGAGCCCACCTGACTCCGCAAGAGTTGACTCGACGACGTGAAGGCAACCTATGCCTCTACTGCGGCAGCTCAGAACATCTCCACTCAATCCGCAATGTCCGGGAAACGCTCGCACCTAGGCTTCGTGGGAGAGGCATCCCTAGGTGTGAGCAATCCCTCTCCTCGGCTTATGATGCCAGTTCTGGTCAAAACCACTTCCGGGGTCTCGTTTCAAGTAGCTGCCTTCTTGGATTCCGGCTCTGCCGGGAATTTTATGGATGCTGCTTTGGTGGCCAAGTATCGTCTCTCGGTGGTCCGCGTAAACCAACCCTTGGTCAACTCGTCCGTTAGTGGCGAAATCTTGAGTGATTCCATCCTGTACCAGACGGAACCGGTGGTCCTACAAGTCGGAGCCTTACACAAGGAGAAAATCGCATTCTTCGTGCTACCCCGCTCTTCCTCGGCTGTCCTCCTGGGATTTCCGTGGCTGCAGCGCCATGCCCCTATGCTTGACTTGAAGACGGGTGAAGTTTTGCGTTGGGGTCAAGATTGCCAGTCTCGCTGCCGTCGGCACCTCGCCGGGTGCATCCCGCTCCTCCACAGTCTCCTCTCAAGCCCTTACCTGGCTTGCCACCATCGTATCAGGACTTTCGGGATGTCTTCTCCGAGAAGCAGGCGGACACTCTACCTCCCCATCGTCCCTACGATTGTCCTATAGACCTGCTGCCCGGGACTAGTCCACCCCGGGGTAGGGTCTATCCACTCTCGGTACCCGAGACTCAGGCTATGTCAGCCTACATTAAAGAAAATCTACAGAAAGGCTTCATCCGCAAATCTACTTCTCCGGCGGGTGCCGGATTCTTCTTTGTGGAGAAGAAGGATGGTTCCTTACGACCCTGCATCGACTACCGCGGTCTCAACAAGATCACGATCAAAAATCGGTATCCTTTACCTCTGATTACTGAACTCTTCGATCGTCTCCGCGGAGCTAAAGTCTTCTCCAAGTTGGACTTGCGGGGGGCCTATAATCTCGTCCGGATCCGAGAGGGCGACGAATGGAAGACGGCCTTCAATACTCGTGATGGGCACTTCGAGTATTTAGTGATGCCCTTCGGCTTGTGCAACGCGCCAGCAGTCTTCCAAGAATTCGTCAATGACATTTTCAGAGATCTTCTGTATGTCTGCGTGGTTGTCTACTTGGATGATATTCTGGTGTTTTCGCCTGATCTGGAGACCCACCAGTCACATGTGCGCCAGGTCACGATACGCCTGCGGGAGAACCATCTCTATGCCAAACTAGAAAAGTGCTTCTTTCACCAGACCACACTCCCTTTTCTCGGATATATCATCTCGGACAAAGGCCTGCAGATGGACCCCACTAAATTCTCCGCCGTTCTACACTGGCCACGACCCGTCGGCCTCCGGGCCATACAGCGCTTCTTGGGCTTTGGAAATTACTACTGGCAGTTCATCCCACATTTCTCGACGTTGGTGGCACCGATTGTGGCTCTTACCAAAAAGCATGCCAACCTGAAACTGTGGCCACCAGCCGCTGAAGAAGCCTTTTCCAAGCTGAAAACAGCATTTGCCTCTGCACCTGTGTTGTCGCGACCTGAGACCGAGACGCCCTTCTTCTTAGGCAAAACTCGGACATGTGTGTTCTTTTCCAGAACATTTTCACCGGCGGAGAGAAACTATACCATCGGGGATCGGGAGCTTCTGGCCATTAAGCTCGCTCTGGAGGAGTGGCGCCACCTCCTGGAGGGTGCTCGATATCCTGTGAATATCTACACAGACCACAAAAATCTCCTTTACCTCCAGTCAGCACAACGTCTCAACCCACGCCAGGCAAGGTGGTCTCTGTTCTTCGCCTGGTTCAATTATGTTATCCATTTCCGACCGGCAGAGAAGAACGTCAAGGCCGATGCCCTTTCCCGTGCCTCTGACGTAAGTGGAGAAGAGGAGGCGTTCCTCGGCACATCGTACCTCCAGAACGTCTGATATCTGCAGCTCCCATAGCCCTTCAACGTACTCCTCCGGGTAAGATGTATGTGCGCCCAGCACTCCGGCTAAGGATTCTGAAATGGGGCCACTGCTCCCGTATTGCTGGACATTCGGGGGTGCGGAAGTCTTGTCCGTTGATCTCACGGTTCTACTGGTGGCCCGATCTCGCTAAGGATGTGAAAGAGTTCGTGGAAGCCTGTACTACCTGTGCCTGCAATAAATCACCGCACCTCAAACCTGCGGGTATACTCCAGCCTCTACCGGTACCTAACAGTCCCTGGGGCCAGATTGCCATGGACTTCATCACCGATCTGCCTCCCTCTGACGGTAATACGGTTATCTGAGTGGTCACTGACCGTCTTTCAAAAATGGCACACTTCATTCCCCTGCCTGGTCTACCTTCTGCTCCTCGACTCGCCAACCTATTTTTTAAACATATCTTCCGTCTGCATGGACTTCCCCTCCATATTGTCTCGGATCGGGGAGTTCAATTTGTCTCAAGGTTTTGGCGAGGCCTCTGTTCTCTCCTACAAGTGGAACTTGACTTCTCTTCCGCGTACCACCCACAATCAAATGGGCAAGTGGAGAGAGTGAACCAAGTCTTGGGTACCTATCTCTGCCACTTCGTATCCGCAAGACAAGATGATTGGTCTGATCTATTGCCATGGGTGGAGTTTTCATATAACGCTGGGGCGTCCCCCTTCTTCATCATCTTCGGTCGGTATCCCTGCCCACCCCTTCCGTTGCCCTCTGCCTCCTCCAATGTCCCTGCGGTGGATAGTCTGGTCCGCGACCTATCTGCCGTTTGGAAGGAGATGCGTCAATCTCTGCTCCAGGCCTCGGCTCGCCTGTAGGCCCAAGCGGACAAGAAAAGAAGACCCCCTCCTTCCTTTGTCCCAGGGGATAAGGTCTGCCAGGTATGTCCGCTTTAAAATCCCCAGCTATAAGCTGGGTCCCCAGTTTTTAGGTCCCTTTGAAATCCTCAGGCATATCAACCCGGTGGCCTACAAGCTCCGGCTCCCTCCAACTATGCGCATCCCAAACTCCTTCCATGTCTACCTACTGAAACCGGTCATCCATAACCGGTTCTCCCGGTCCGTGGTTCCCCCGTCTCCCATAGCTGACTCCACCAATGTTTTTGCCGTCAAAGAAATTTTGGCCACGAAGACGGTTAGGGGGAGACGATTTTTTTTGGTCGACTGGAAGGGGTTTGGGCCGGAGGAAAGGTCGTGGGAGCCGGAGGAGAACATCCTGGATCAGGTCTCTTGTTCTAGGTTTTATGTGGCCAGAAAAGGGGGGAGGCCAAAGGGGGGGGGGTACTTTTACGGGTGTCACTGCGACCCCCGTGTCGGGTCGCAGTGACACCCGCAACGCCGCAGCACCTTCTGCTGCAGCCGGTGCCGCAGCCCGGCGCTTGGGCTGCAGACACCCTGGGGCTTCTGTGTCTCACTTAACTCGCCAAGCTCCTTTTTCCGTCCCAGCGCCACTTCAGGAACATTTAAAGGGACAGTGCGCCGGTGATTGGTCTGTCCGGGCGCTGACCCTATTTAAGCCCTGCCTCTTCCCTAGCACCTTGCCGAATCGATAGTGCCCTGTGCCTAGAGAGGAAGCATTCCAGAGTGTATTGTTTGTTCTACCATGTACCGTACCTTCTGCCTCCGTCCCTTGACCACGAATCATTGCCGCCTGTCCCGACCTTCTGGCTGTCTCCGACTACGAACCACTGCCGCCTGCACTGACCTTCTGCCTGTCCCCGACTAAGAGCCTGCTTCACGATTCTGTACTGCGCAACACTTCGGTTGCCACCGCAAGCAAGTCACGTCAGGGGTAGCGACCTGGTAGTAATCCGCCGCAGCAAGTCCATCCCGCTTTGCGGCGGGCTCTGGTAAAAGCCGGACCTACTTAGACTCCGCTCCCTGGCGTGGCTTATGCCATCGCTTGTGGTGGTTCAGAGGTTTCACTACCATATCCGTTACACCTTGCATGTTTATTTGGAGCAGAGGTGAGGAGGAAGGCGAGTATGAATTTCCTTTTATTTCATCAGGGCAACAGTACCTTTAATTTATTAAAAACAAAATGGACAACCCATTTAAAAAGTGGCATATGGATCCCGTTTGGCTTCATAAGTAGTTCAGCCTCTGTGCCAGCGTCATATATTGGGTTCTATTACTGTATGTGCATGAGCCCTTATTCACATTATCTTGCTAAAGCCATGAATATTCTTTTTTCCTTATTATGAAGCATTTTGGGAAATACATCATGGGGGATATTTTTGCCTTCCTTTGAGTAAACACTGCAAGGTTTTACTGAAACACAGTTGCACTTAAAATTAAAATGTAACTTTTGCAACATATAATACACAGAAACTACAGTAATTATTAAAAAGTACAAGCCTGTGGTCTATATTTAAGATTGCTAACTAGAGCAGTATTGATCAAGAACAGAGTGAGTCATGTATTAATTGTATTATGGTGTGTACCAAGAAATAAAATAGAGCTAGGAGTTAATAATTTTGCAATCAAGATAGATAATAGATAGATAGATAGATAGATAGATAGATAGATAGATAGATAGATAGATAGATAGATAGATAGATAGATAGATAGATAGATAGATAGATAGGCTGTAGCAAATAATAGGATATAAGAGGATGTTATGGGTTCTGATGTTATTATTGTCTTTACATTCGCTATGTTAACCATATTATCAACAAGTAACTGTGTGCATCATACTTTTATCTTCCTTTTATGTTGTGCAATGTTTAATTTCATATTTCTGGCTTAATAATATTGCATTATTTGATGTTATACCAAACATTCTTTTAAATATAAAAAAAAACATCCTCCAAGAGCCATGTCATAAAATAGAAAACAATACCTTCCATGATCATTTCTAGGCTACCATTTAGTGTTTTGCTTGGTGGAAAAAGAATATTGTTTTTACTTTATTGAGTGTTTAAGCTGCTGCTGTATAAGTGTGCTGCTTTAGCTCCATTTATGTTTTGCTATTTTTGAAACTCCTTCTCATCTGAAGTACAGTGCTGCTCCTCTTAATAAATTATTCAGTAATCCTTTGTCTGCTATTTCAAGGATCCTTTTTATCAGTGCAAGACAAATTTCCACCTGAGATGAGCAAAGATTATAATGTATAATCAGAACAGAGTAGTCTATAGCCCACTCAAATAATTTTTACAGGAGCCTAATTCTGTAGTTGAGTGCATCACTGAAATACAAATCCCTGCTAAATTTTAATTTCAAACATTAGAAATGTCTTCTTAATGTTATTATTAAGGTGAAAGATGAAGCATTGATGTGTAATATCAGAGAGTTTCTTAGATGAATATACACAAAATATATCAGAATGTATTTTATTGGTTTTCTCTACACTTTAAATATGTGCAGCTCCAAGACTTAAAGGGGTTTTATCATTACACGCTTTCGTAGACTTGAGCTCTTTCTATCAGTTACAGCTTCAAATCCAGTGGCATGTCTGTTCTCTCATTAGGCCTGCCTCTCCTGCCAGGAGGCGTGTCTCCCCTCACTGAAGAGTTGTGACATCATTATTCTGTGTGTGCAGTGGGAGAGGATTTCACAGCTCTGCAGACATCGTGCATGCTTCTCATGGCTGCAAAGCTGTCGGTTCCAGGCTCCACAGAACTTCAGAACCCCTGCATTGCTGTAAGCAGTCATACATACAGCCTGAACTGATGAAACAAATGTGAGAAAGGCATGCTGCCCCCCCCCCCCTGTTATCAGGCAGGAGGTAGAACAGACTGTATAAGGCTGTGTTACATGGGGTGAGGGGTAAGCAGTGTATAAGACTGTGTTACATAAGTGTGAATCTAGTAGCTAGAGACTCAGGAATTACCCAGATAATTCACATACAGCCAGCACATAGAGAACAGCCTTATTATACACACAATCATCTCAAGCAGTTCGTTTAACTTTCAATTTCAACAGCTCAGAGGGGAGTAAGCACAGAGTGCAGGCAGCCAATCACAGTGCAGGGGGCGTTTCCCAACCAGGGGACATGTCCGAATATGCTGAATAAAATGTCAGTCAGCCAATCACAGAAAAGGAGGCAAGTCCCGTCCAGCTGCTGCAGAAATAGCTATAGATGCACAGATTAGCTCAGATCTGTTATACTAAGTGACTTAGGTAATGCAAACCAATTGCAAAAGTACTTATTTTTACTGTCCCCATCATTTGAGATATGATCTTTGTAGCGAGAAAATCCCTTTAAAGTGAAACTGTCAGGTGGTTTATACTGCCCTATCTGAGAACTGGATGTGATAAAGGGAGAGAAGCTGAGCTCTTTGATATATGGGTGATGTATATGATCTATATAATTCACTGCAGAATTTCTGGGTAAAAAGCAGAGTAAATCTTAAAAATGAAACCAATGATTGACAGTTTACTCTGTATACACACTGATACATGGAAAGCTGATGATCTCTGTATGTCTATAGGCAGCTTCTCTCCTCTATCATATAACCCTATATATCACAGAGCTTAGCTTCTCTTCTCCTCTATCATATAACCCTATATATAACAGAGCTCAGCTTCTCTCCTCTATCATAACACCCTACATATCGCAGAAGTCAGCTTCTCTTCTCTATCATACAACCCTATATATCACAGAGCTCAACTCCTCTCCTCTATGATATGACTCTATATATCCCAGAGATCAGCTTCTCTCCTCTGTCATATAACCCTATATATCACAGAGCTCAGCTTCTCTCCTCTATCATATAACCCTATATATCACATAGCTCAGCTTCTCTCCCTCTATCATATAACCCTATATATCACAGAGCTCAGCTTCTCTCCCTCCATCATATAACCCCATTTATCTTAGAGCTCAGCCTGTCACATCCTGCTCTCAGATAAGGTACTAGATACATCTTGACTTTTATTTCCTACACATCTAATTGGTAAAGCCTTCTTGGTACTGGGTTTGGCAGAAAGGCTTTGCCTACTGGTCATACGTTTTGAGAACCTCCTTAATTTGTTCTTTATTTGGTCTTTTAGGAGGATATTTAGTGCAATAAGTACCATTGCACCCACCCATTAGTTCAGCTTTAAAGCGGTTGTCTGACTTTTTTTAAAAAATATTTATTTTAAGCTACTGCTACATAAGAGTATATATTCACCTTTGCAATCACCACTGTTGCAGCAGTGATGCTGCCGGCGGCATCTTCAGGTCTCTAATTCCTGTTCCTGCAACTGGTGCAGCTTGTCAGTGACTTCAGTAATCCAAATCCATTCTCTTGACATCACTGCTCAAGAGCCATTCACTTCCTGAGCAGTGGTGGGAAGTGATTTACATATGCAATAGAACATGTTCTGCCACTCACTGCCTAGCACTGTCACTTACAATAATCTGTCCTGATTATATCTGCTGCTGAACTAATCCTTCTCTTATCAACCAGTAAATTCCTATAAAAATGTAAAAGGACAAGTACATTCCTAGAGTTTTCCTTTGTGCATTACCTGCCATAAATAAAATATAAATATAGTTTGTACAAAATCTAACCATTACAATTATTTATTATGTAGTTAAAACATGGAATATGTAACTGCTTCAAAACAGCCAATTAGAGAATAGAAAATGCTATCATAAAATCATATGTGCAGTGGTACTTGAAAGTTTGTGAACCATTCAGAATTTTCTATATTTCTGCATACATTTTACCTAAAACTATACCAGGTTTTCACACAAAGTAGATAAAGAGAATCAAATCAAACACATTCATTTATTGAGGAAAATGATCCAATATCACATATCTGTGAGTGGCAAAAGTGTGAACCTTTGCTTTTAGTATCTGATATGACCCCCTAGTGCAGCAAGAACTGTATCTAAATTTTTCAGTAATTGTTGATTAGCCCTGTATGTCAGCTAAAAGTCATTTTAGCCCACTCCTCCATACAAAACAGCTTTATCTCTGTTAAATTGGTTCCTTCCATGAACTAACTCTTTTTTGGTCTCATCTGTCTACAAAACAATGTTTCAATAGCCTTCTGGCTTGTCCAGGTGATCTTTAGAAATCTGTAAACACTTATTTTTGGAGAGGAACAAACTTCTCCTTGCAATCCTGCCATGCACATCATAGAACATTAACATTAGCTAATGTGAAAAATGCCTTTAGTTGCTTAGAGATTACCTAGATTTTCTTTGTGACTTTGAAGATGTCATGAGTATGGTGTGGATCTGCTTGGTCACCATGAGAGGTGACACAGACCACACCAGGGAGTGAAGTCTAAGGAGCCCCTGGGTATTCACCAGAGCCCACTGCAAGATGGGATGGACTTATCTGTGGGAACTCCTAGGTTGTAAGCCCTGACCCAGTCACTCACGTTGACAGCTGAAAGGCTGCAACATGGATCCGAAGGGACAGGCGTAGTTGGGTCACAGGCAGAGAGGTAAAGGCAGGCAAGCATAGACAGAAGTCCAATAGCAGGGGTCAGAAACAGGAATACAGACAACAGGTATGAGGCACAAACAGGAATGCAGGATGATCAACAATCTGGCACAGGTTGCAAAAAGGAAGTTCCGTATGAATTAGGAGGTGGCCAGCCATTGGAGGGCAAATGATATGCTGGTCCTTTAAACCTTCAGGAGCTGGCATGGGCATCATAGGAAAGGAGTACACATACGAGTGGAGGTAGCAGATGGGAGGAAAGCAGGAGCGTGGAGATATGAGTAAATGCTGGCAGGAGTCGGGGCGGGAACATCAATATGACCATGTCCACGGTTTCATACCGCGACCGTGGTGCACATTGTGACAGTAGATTATTATACACCTTATTCTCGGTGTGATCTTTGTTGGTCAACCACTCCTGGGGTAGGATAAAAATGGTCCTCAATATCCTCTGTGTCTGACTGTGGATTGGTGGAGTCTACAGTCTTAAGAGATGGTTTTGTAACTTATTCCAGCCTGAAAAGCATCAACAACTCTACGTCTGAGGTCCTCAGAAATCTCCTATATCTGTGCCATGATACTCTTACACAAAAATGTATAGTCATAATCAGACTTTGATAGATTAGTGTTCTTTAACCGTTTCAAGTTGAAGCCTTTTTTCGATTTTTTGTTTTAATTTTTTCTTCTCTGCTTCCAAGATCCATAACTTTTTTTTATTTTTTATCTAGATATTTTTCTGGGCGTTTTTAGTTTTTAGGGAGTCCACGCTTTGGTATAAATGATGTGTTATATGTATTCAGCAGGTGAATGCAATTTTGGAGTTACCAGATTTGTAGAGGATTTGTTATATTTTAGTACTCTGGAAAAAAAACCTTTGCTACTTTAAAAAAAATTTCTGAAATGCCATTTTCTGTGACTAATAACTTTTTAATTTTTATTTTTTAGTCTATGAACCTGAGCAAGGAGTAATTTTTTGTGGTTTTTTTGGGGGATACATGTGACTTTTTGGTCACTTTATTTTGGGAGGGACTTGAAACGACCAAAAAAACACAATTTTAACATTTGGAATTTTTTCCCTTCTGCTATATTTTAATAGATTGGACTTTTACAAACACAGTGATACCATTTATGTTTAATTTTTTTATTTGCTTTGAACTTTAACAATTGCAACATTTTTATTTTTATTTTGACCTTAACACACAGTCCCCCAAGGGTATTTGACCACTAGGGGGTGGGATCGCTTGCCTTACATACAGCAGTACTATTGTACTGCCATATATAGGCAGTACATGAGGCTTTCGGCTGCCTTGGGAACCAATTGCCACCCCACAATTACGTCATGGGTAGGCCGATCATAGGTCAGAATGGTGCACAGCCCGTTCATCATTCATTTAGATGCCACAGCTGCGTTTGCAGAGGCATCTAAAGTGTTAATAGGAGGGATCACAGCCGGCTCAGTTCCCTGCTGTTAGCGTTGGTTTCTGGTTGTAATTAACAGCATGATCCCACTCCATTTACTCTTCATATCATTTGGTCATATGGGTATGTCTAAATGCATAAAAGGGTTAAATAAAATAGATCGCCCACTCACCCCTGATTGTCATCCCGTTGATTGAAAACACCTGACTCTAATCTTACCTTTAAATTATCTGCTAAGCCTAGCACAAACTTTAGCCACTCATAGGCATATGATATCGGATCATTTTATGCAATAAAAAATGACCAATTCTAATATTTTTGACTCATGTTTGATATGGTACTCTTTATCTTTTTTATGGATTTGTGCAAAAATCTTGTATAGTTTTATAGTGCCTTAGAGTATGGAAAGGAGAAGGAACAAATGTGTCAGAGAAATATTATACTCTTGTTAAATGTGCAATACTAAACAGTTTCTAGTTACATGGTACCTGTAAAGTGTGCGTGTGTGTGTGGAGGGAGGGGTGTGGGGCAGTATTGTTCCCTAACATTCAAGTTTATTCAGCAGATCTTGATTTTGTGATAAATAACTATAGCATATCTGAGAATGTACACCAGTTAAGAAAACTTGAACATCCAATAATGCAAAACTGGTTCCCAAGCTGAAGACATGCACATGGAAAAGGTCTTCGTTAACAAATATTCTGTTCTATAACTTATCCTAATCCACAGAATACTATCTTAAGAGTTAAAATACTGAAGATTTATTAATAATGTCTTAAACTTAGCTTGAAACTAGACCAGGCAAACAGATGGTGCACCAAATTTATCAATGATAAATCTTCTGCATCTCTCTAGATAGGTTAGACACTTTTCTCATCCTTATGCCCCCTTTTAGTTGGCTCTTTTTATGCCACCATTTTGGTTTAAAATTTAGAAAAAAGTTTTGTGCATTCTATGCCACATGTATTTTCTACAAGCCCAGTCCCTATTCTGTAAGGCCCACACCACTCTCTAGTGAAGTGCAAACATTGTATATAAGACATAATATATCTGGCACAAGTAATCATACACTCAATTAAGATGGATGATACGCTTTATTTGTCCAGTTTGACTGGTAGGTCACGGATTTGTTGCTGGATATGCTAAAGATTCTAGCACGATTTGGGTCAATTTGGTTTGGGCAAACCTAAATCCAAAGCGCAATACTATTATTTGTATCATGCTGCTGCTAATTTATTTACAATAAATCATACTTGCCAACTCTCCTGGAATCTCTCCTATAGTTGGCATGATGTGGGCTCAACAGATGGGCTCCAGAAACAATGACAGTAATCAAAACTAGCTCAAATCCTGGCCATTTTACTCCCTTGGTGCCATGGGCAATAGTGTCAATGGCATCTAGATATTTGGCAGAGGAACTCTCTCTGTGATGCATAGCCATCCCCATGACAGCAGGATGCCTCTATGTCTGCAATGTACATATGTCTTTTAGGAACTGCCAGAAACTGGGTCCAATGGGCTGGCTGTTATAAGCATAAAACATTACAATAAAGTAACATATTCCCATGAGTCATAATAATGATCAAACAGTTCCAAAGTGTAGTCCCATATGGGGACAAATAAAAAGCAAAAACAGTTGAAAAAAGGTTGAACAAACACATCCATGATGATTCAGTCTTTAAAATGATTGTATTATATAAATTATACTATGAACAACAAAAACATTAATGAATAAAGAAAGAGAAAACAATGGCAGAATTGCATTTTTTGGTTCATCAAGCCTTACAAAATATGGAACAAAAATTATCAGAAATTTTTATGTACACCAAAATGGTAAGAATACAAATATCAAATTATCCCACAAACAAAATATCTTTACATAGCTTCTTTGACAGACAAATGAAAAAGTTAGGGCTCTTAGGATATTGTGACATAAAAATGTGTTTTCAACTGATAAGTATGATTTATTGATGTGAAGAAGAGGCCAAAAGGGACCTATAAAAGGGGTATGGCTTGTAATGAATTTCTCTAGTATCTTATTACTTCAAAGCAAGAAAAAGATATTAACACACATATAGTTATAATCAATGATCATTTAGCCCCTTACTGACATATGGCATACAGTTATGTCATGATGTCGGTAAGGGGGGTATAGAGTGGACAAACTCACTGAACCTGCTCCACATGTGACAGGTAATGGCTGTTAGTTACAATCGGCACCTGCTGCTAGCAGCCAGGATCAGAAATAGCTCCCACCTCGGCATTCACGGAGGTAACTAGAAAAAGATGGGCCCTATTGGAAGCTTTTTAATGCAGAACCCCTTGCCAGGAACATTTACAAGTAATTAAAAAAGCCATGTCGCTCTCAGATAAAACCACCATACACAGAGAAAATATCTCACTATACATATTACCAGCATACTTTTACCAAACAAATCTCACTACCAAGAAAAAACATTACCGATAATGTCACTACATTAAGTCCAAATAATACTGCCAGTATATGATCACATCGTACCACCACATAGTGACTGAAAATTAATACTGCGTAAAGAGCACTAAGCAAAGACTAGTATAACCACCAGGCAATAACCATAGAGTGGTAGATACCAGTAGAATACAGGCGCTCTGCACACATAAGGAACTACAGTACAGTTACATGCAGTGACTCACAGTTGACCTCTCCTCAGATAGGAATAATTCCCTTTCCCTTAATTTCTCCATCTGGCATAGACCACCACAATGACTTCCAGCCACAACTTGTCTCTGCAGATTGTTCCACATAAAATTCTAGGCTCCCCACTTTTCTAGTACTTCCCTAACTATTTCACACCTCTTTACCAATCCACAGTGCCTCAACTGGTAATATTAACTCCCTTAAGTGCCCCACGCTGTAATAGTACCCCCAAAGAATATAAGAGCCCCCAGCTGTACGGCCCTCTTTTGGACTCCAGTTGTAGCCTTCTTTTATCCCTATATAGTAGGTAGACTTCCCAATGTAGTATTTAGGTACACCCCTATTTGGTCGGTAGCCCCTCACATTAGGTTGCAAGGAAGATAGCTAGACCCACTTTTTAGGTATTAGCCCCTCTATACCCCAAATTAGGTAAACAAATACAGTATGTAGGCAGACCTTCTCAAATTAGTTAAGCATATTATTGTAGGATCCCTTCCCTTCTTACTAATGCACCTTTAGGGCAACATGTATGAAAACTGTCTAGGTCTAAAACTCTCTTTGTTGCCCATAGCAACCAATCAGAGTGCCCCTTTCATTTTTCCAGAGCACTCAATGAAATGAAAGGGGCACTCTGATTGGTTGCTATAGGCAACAAAGTGAGTTTTATACCTAGACAGTTTTCATACATTTGGCCCTTAGTGCTGACTATAAGGCTATGTTCACACAGCTTATTTGCAGGGCGTAATTACGTCCCGCAATTACGCCGTGTGGACGGGGGTGGGGCAGGAGCGGGGGCGGTTGCGAGGGGCCGGCACCTCGCCGGCCCATAGACATTCATTACCAGCGGCGCGTATACGCCGCTGGTAATTCACACGTCACTTATCTCCCCTCTCGGCGTATCGCCGAGCAGGGAGAGGAGACGTAATCCATAGTTCTCTATGAGAACTGTGGATTACCGTAATGACTGGGACGTATTACAGCCGTAATTTGCGCACTCCAGTGCGTAATTACGGACTGAAATACGTCCCATTTTAAGCCGTGTGAACATAGCCTAAAGAAGAAAAAAATGTAAAAAAATAAATAAACTGACCTCTCTCTGTTCCCCCACCAAGCATTTTATGTCTTTAGTCCTGCCCAAATGTCTACAGACTAGCAAAGGTGGCATGATGATATCAGTGCAGTATGGCACATGTGTAAAGCTTCTCGGTCCAGATAACACACTCTCAATACACCTGCATATTACACTTCACAAAAACACGATTCACTCACCTGCATATACTCCACAAACATGCTGCACATGCCTGCAAACCATTTCTCACCTTCCATATTCTCCAAGGACACATCTATTACAAACTACATCTCTGCACACATACATATCTTCCTCTCACCTGCAAACAATCCCCACATACCTCCATACACATCTGTACACTCCACAGACATAGTTGGTACACCTATAAATCACCAACACACTGCATACAACTTACACACATACTCTGTGTATCCATAGTGTGGCACACACAATCCAAAGTGTTGCACACACATAAGCCCACTCACTGGCCAAGGAAAACCCTATATGTGCAAATTTTTGCACAAGCTCCACCCCTACACATGCTTTTTTTTCGGGAGAAAACTGGACTTGCGGGAGGCACACAGTGCACACACCTGCTCACTCTATAGTACTGTATATGGTTCTGCAATATATTACTATTGCAGAAGAGTGTACAAGGAATCATGGTAAAAAAAAGGTTAAAAAGTTGATTTTTTTAAAATATATTTTATAATCTTCCCGTCTGGCTGACAAGCATTTTGCAAACATTTTAAAACACCTTTGAAGAGGTTTTTCCACGAGTGCAGAACATGTCCTCCACATGTCCTCCACTCACAGCGCCAGCTGGAGAGCTGACTGCACTTGCGCAGTAACTCTCCATTCTATTCTATGGGAGTACAGCTGAACCACTTTAACTGAGACCACAGGAGTTGCAATTTAAGGGGCTTTCTCAATACAAAAATCATATCTGTGCTGGCTGTGTCTGTGTAATAAAGTCTGGAATAGAAAAATGCGAACGGCAGCACCAGATGGATTGAAACAGGAACTCTTTATTCCATAAGGAGTACAAAATCCATCTGGTGCTGCCGTTTGCATTTTTCTATTCCTGGCTATTTGTTGGTGTGTTCAAGACTTACACAACCAGTGGACTGGCTGATGCACAGAACTTGGATATTTACCCGTTGTGGAGAATTGGTGCTGCTCTCATTTTCTGTTGGTTTTTCTTGTGTAATAAAGTCTGTCTGACCTCCTCTCTCTGCTCAGCTCTCAGTGATACCTCTATGTGAAGGATCTGGACAATTACTGAGTCTCTAGAGTGTATAACATAGCCTTATACGCTCCCCTCTACCTCCTGCCTGATAACAGAGGGGGAGCAAAGTGCATTTCTCACATTTGTTTCATTATTTCAGGCTGTATGTATAAGGCTGTGTCTATACTGCATAGCATTACAATTGTATTTTCAACGCTTTTAGTTTTTTATGCAGCCCCATAGACGGCAATAGAAAAGATGAGCTGTAGTCTCCACAGCTCGTCTTTTCTTTGCTCATCTTCTGGCGCCGGCTTATTATACAACATGTTGTATAATACACTGGCGCTTTTAGCTTTCTTGGTGTCTTCCCATACAATACAATCGTATGTTTTCGGGACGTTTTTTGTTTGATGCAGTGTAGACATGGCCTAACTGTTTATAGCAGTGCAGGTGTTCTGGTCACAAGGATTGAAGCCTGGGAGGGAGGTGACAGCTCTCCAGGCGTGAGAACTGACCATTCCAGGGGGTCTGCAGAGCTGTGACATCCTCTCCCTTCCACTGCTCACACAGAATGATGATGTCACCAGTCATCAGTGTGGGAAGACACGTCTACTGGGAGGAGGCACCCCTGGATTTGAAGCTGCAAGAGACAGAGAAAAAGCTCAAGTCTGTGAAAGTCTGTACTGAGAAAACCCTTTTAAGTGACATATATAATTTGTTGTCGTGCATCAAAAAATCACTGCCTGGCATAAATGATGTCATATTTGTATAGATTTTAACTTTTATGGATGCGACAATCCCAATTCTGTGCATTTTTGACAAAATGGCAAATGCAGAATGCTTTGAACACGCGATTGCTTTATCACTTGTTTTAGATATGTCAGTAGCGATATATCTGCCGTATACAGGTATTTCATTAATCTCCCAATACATCCCCCCAATGGCACCCTGCAACTGCTTGACAGCACCACCTCATTAATTTAGACGTCAGGGCGTCTAAGGTGGTATAGAGCAGGGATTGGATTATTAGCCCACTCCATATTCCCTTCACTCAGTCTGAACATACAGGTAAGTCCATTTGCGTAAAGGGGCAAATAGAAGTCACAGCAGGGACTCTCTCCCTGTTAGTAACAATTGTGTCTGTTCCATATACTTTACCAGTAATAAGAACTGGACCTTTTCTGTATTTTTTGCAGGAGTGGCAGCATCCCCCAGAACTTTTTCAGTAGTCACAGCAACTTTTCCATTCGAATTTGATTGGAGGAGGGCTTCTTCACCAAGGTGTTACAGCAGGACTCTCTAAGCTCCTCCATATCCCAGCAATCATTGTGAGGCCTTCTCTCACATCATGTACTCTCCTCCAGCATGCTACATGGATGTGCTCACTGCGGGGATAAAACTGCACACATAGTGACAGCATTCAGCTGTATGCATTCTGCATGAGGGGCAGGTGAAAGGTTTGTGTCACCAGGGACAATTTTGTAGTTGCTATGGAGACCTGATTTTTATTTTGAGACATGTTGCTTTCTGAGCCTTGGGAAAAACAATTCAAAGATACAATGATTACTAAATATAGAGATTCCTCATGGAAACCCAGATGGATGCTGCATCCTCATGTATCACTCATAAAGCCCTTAGGACTATGCTGCTTTCTGATACAGAAGGCAATAAGAAGAAAAATATGGCTGCTAAGCTCTGAAATTAAGAAACTGAAATTAATATTTTAGAAATCAAGTGGATTTTACTACAAACATTGGGACATATCCACATTTAAAAATTAAATGAGTTTTCCAAGATTTCTAAGACAAATTTCATGCGCCTGACATTAGTGTAGAATGCGCCTAATTTATGAACCTGCTCTACAGCGGGTCATAAATCAGGCACATTCGAGCCCCCCGGGCGACAGTTCAAGATCAGGTATATCACTTTGAAAGTTTTTTACCTCTTCCATCTGTAATGCGCCCAGAAATGCCGTAGCGACACTACAAATATGTAGCTTCGCTACAGTTCTAGTGCGCCCTCGTCCCGCATGCTCCCGAGATCGGGCGCATTACAAAGCACCACAGGCACTATGTAATGCGCAGAGGAGTGGTAGGCGGGAGATTTAAAAATGTATGAATGGGGCTGCACCTGATATCAGGCTGTAAAGACAAGAGATATCTGGCACAGCCCCATTCATACTTGTCGCCCAAAATATTCAAAAATGTTAAAGGGGTATTCCAAGCTCATTGATTAGCTATAAACATGTAGGCAAAGGTAAATCATCATTAAAAACCAAATACAATGCTTTTCTGGTTCTGCAAACTCTGCAGAGATGAATTGTGCCTGGGAAAGGTTGTCTTAATGATCTGGCTGAATAAATAAGACTAACTACAATATCACGCTATAGCACCAGTGTATCAATGAAAGTATTTGCGTTGGTACTGTATTTATTCAGTAAGCCTGGTTCTGGTGCTGGATATATAAATCGATCTTGGCACCAGGAAGCCGTGAGACTTCCTGCTGAACTGTATATACAGTGTTCATTGAGGACTGTGTATACAGTGATGAGGAAGCCAGGGAGGATAATATGACACCCCTGCTTCCTCACTTGAAAGCCTGGTTGCCGCTGACAGCCATCTACCCACTCTGCCTTGCAAAGTCAAATGTTCAGACATAAAAGGCGACATGTCCCATTAGGGCTGCGCCATTTTTGTGGGGTATTTTGTGCTAAAAAACTGTGGACATCCTATTCTCTTTATAAATAAACTGTTGTACACCAAAACTAGGCGTGTTATATGACAGGCATGATACTTTTGAATGCACCTAAAGTAGGCAAAACAATTATACTTTGCAAGGCATAACACTCGCCAGATTTTTGACAGATTCATTCATACAGCTGCACTATACACTCATTTAATGCGCCTTAAAACTGGCGTGGAAGTGCCTCTTTTTTGTCGCCCTTAAAGTCTATGGGTCATTGGCATCTAGCTAATATAGATAATTTGAATAGGTAGAGAAGCTGCAAAGTCTAGCTTTCCATGCTATTTTTTCTTTGATCACAACAAAGGCTATTGAAAAGCACTGGCAAAGTTGAGAAAACTTTCTGTTCCTTGATGCCATTGTGTGTTATCTGTCAAGTCTTGCTTTGCTACATCTGTATATATATTTATGCATATGTAATTATAATTATTATGTGGTAAACTAGTTAAACATTCTAGGCTAGGGAAACCACAGAAGTTTTAAAAGTTTAGGACACTAGCATTACATCCAAAGTCCACATTTAATGTATAGTGTATCTGAAATATTGTAATTGTTTTATTTGATAACTATAGTAGGAATAATTTTCCATGTCCTAAAAATGGGGCACCTGTTAAAAATGTCAGTTCTACCCTTTCAGCATCTACTATTGCTCAGTAGTTAGCACTGCCCGGGTGCATTCAACATTTAATAAAGGACATCTGCATTGAGTTTGTTCTACCTCTGTTTCTGTGAATTACCATAAAGAATTGAAAAACAAGTTGGATGTAATGAGTGTCGCCGCGCTCCGGCCCGCGGGCCACAGGTGCACCCGTGCGCCCTCTCCGGGGTCCCTGCCCGGGATGGGTAGCGCCGCTGGCCGCGGGACGGGCTACGGGCGCACTCGTCCTAACCACTCACCTAACCGCGTTCCTGCTCCGTCCGCATCCTCTGCCAGCCCAGGTGCGCCTACATACAGGAGAACCTGCAGAAAGGTTTTATTCGCAAATCCTCCTCTCCAGCTGGTGCCGGGTTCTTCTTTGTACAGAAAGAAGAATCGCTATCCCCTACCGCTGATCTCTGAGCTCTTCGACTGACTCCGGGGAGCCAAAGTATTCTCCAAGTTGGACCTAAGGGGAGCCTACAATCTTATCAGAATTCGTGAGGGGAACGAGTGGAAGACGGCATTCAATACTCGTGATGGGCATTTTGAATACCTCATGATGCCCGTTGGGCTATGCAACACCCATGCTGTATTTCAGGAATTTGTCAATGACGTCTTCAGGGACCTTCTTTACATCTGCGTCATAGTATATCTAGTCGATATCCTGATCTTCTCTCCAGACATGCAGACTCATGTGCGCCAGGTTCTACTACGTTTGCGTAACAACCGACTGTATGCCAAGCTGGAGAAGTGTCGGTTCCACCAGGTCAGCCTTCTGTTCCTCGGGTCCATTGTCTCCAATCAGGGTCTACAGATGGACCCAGCTAAGCTCTCTGCGATCCAGCAGTGGCCACGACCTGTCAGCCTTCGGGCTATACAACATTTCCTGGGGTTCGCCAACTACTACCGGCAATTCATTCCCCATTTCTCTACTTTGGTGGCTCCCATCGTGGCTCTCACTAGGAAGAACACAAGTCCGAAATGTTGGCCTCCGGCAGCCGAGAAAGCATTCTTCGAGTTAAAGACAGCTTTTGCCTCAGCACCTATATTGGTCCGTCCAGATCCGGAGGAACCCTTCTCTCTAGAGGTGGATGCCTCTTCTGTGGGAGTGGAGGCGATTCTTACACAGAAGGGTCTCAAGGGCAAGACACTCACTTGCGGTTTATTTTCTAAGACCTTATCGCCGGCGGAACGAAACTATGCCATAGGAGATCGGGAACTTTTTGCCATCAAATTGGCTCTGGAGGAATGGCGACATTTGCTGGAGGGAGCTCGACATCCATTCGACGTCTTCACGGACCACAAGAATCTCCAGTACCTCCAGACAGCCCAGCGTTTGAATCCTCGCCAGGCCAGGTGGTTACTCTTTTTCTCCCGGTTCGACTTCAAGATCCACTTCCAACCGGCCGAGAAGAACGTCAAGGCGGATGCCCTCTCCTGTGCCTCTGACGTTACCGGAGAAGAACCAGTGTCTCAGCACATCATTGCTCCTGAACGGCTGGTCCACGTGGCTCCTGTGGATCTCCGGAGTGTTCCACCGGGCAAAACCTATGTTGGTCCGGCGCTGAGGAGGAGAATTCTGGAGTGGGAGCATAGTTCTCTTCTGGCTGGCCACCCCGGGATACGGAAGTCTCACGCCCTTATCTCGCGGCGCTACTGGTGGCCGACTCTGCTCCGGGACGTTAAGGACTTCGTTCTCTCCTGTGCCACGTGTTCCCGGAACAAGGTCCCATGCCATAGGCCCATGGGCCTCTTAGTCTCTCTACCCGTTCCAGAGTCCCCATGGACACACATAGGCATGGACTTCATCACGGACCTTCCTTCCTCCTCAGGGAATTCTGTCATCTGGGTGGTCACGGACCGATTCTCAAAGATGTCCCACTTCGTGCCACTTCCTGGTCTCCCCTCTGCTCCACAATTGGCGGGTCATTTCTTCCATCACATTTTTCGCCTGCATGGATTACCCTCGCATATCGTGTCCGATCAGGGCGTTCAATTTGTCTCCAGGTTTTGGCGGGCCCTGTGTTCTCGCTTACAAGTCAAGTTGGACTTTTCTTCTGCCTATTATCCCCAGACAAATGGACAAGTGGAGAGAGTAAATCGATCTTGGGGGAATACCTGTGTCATTTCGTATCCGGTCGTCAGGACAACTGGGCCGAGCTGCTTCCTTGGGCTGAGTTCTCTTCTTTGTGGTCTACGGTCGTCACCCACGCCCTACCCTCCCCTTGGCTATGGCTTCCGAGGTTCCCGCTGTGGATAACCAAGTGCGGGGAATCAAGGCCCAGGCTGACAAGAGGAGGAGGTCTCCTCCAACGTTCCTGCCAGGGAATAAGGTTTGGCTTTCTTCCAGATACGTACGCCTCAAGATCCCCAGCTATAAATTGGGTCCCCGGTTTCTGGGGTACTCCGGCAGCTGAATCCACTCTGCCTACCCCCATCTCTCCGGATTCCTAACGCCTTCCACGTCTCCCTCCTAAAGCCCCTGGTCTTGAACCGGTTCTCTCAAAAGAGTGCGTCTCCATCCCCGGGGGTAGAGTCCTCTGATTTGTTTGTAGTAAAGGACATCTTGGCCATGAAGACCATCGGGGGTAAACGGTTCTTACTGGTTGATTGGAAGGGCTTTGGTCCTGAGGAGAGTTCCTGGGAACCAGAGTCTGATATCTTGAACCAGGATCTTGTTCGCAGGTTCCTTCGGCCTAAGACGAGGGGGAGACCTAAGGGGGGGGGGTACTGTAATGAGTGCCGCCGCGCCCCAACCCGCGGGCCGCAGGCGCACCCGTGCCCCCCCTACCGGGGTCCCTGCCCGGGACGGGTAGCACCGCTGGCCACGGGACAGTCTACGGGCGCACTCGTCCTAACCACTCACCTAACCGCGTTCCTGCTCCGTCCGCATCCTCTGCCGGCCGGGCGCGCGTGCCCGTTTCCTAGGGCGCGCGTGCACTCGTTCTTGTAAATTTAAAGAGCCAGCGCACTGATAATTGGCTAATTGCCAGCCGTTGCCCCTATATATTGGTTAGGCCCACGGGACTTCCTTGCTGGATCTATGTTGGCCAGAGCCTTAGAGAAAGCGTTCCTAAGTGTCTTCTTGCCTTGCCGTGTACCCGACCTCCTGCTACGTTTCTCGACTTCCGAATCTCTGCCGCCTTCCCTGACCTTCCTGCCTGCCCACGACTACGGTTCCCGCCTCTCGATTCTGTACCTCGCTGCACCTCAGCCGCCGCCGCCGCCAGGCCGTCGCGTCAGGGGTAGTGACCTGGTAGAATCCCACAGCAAGTCCATCCCGCTTTGCGGCGGGCTCTGGTGAAAACCGGGACCTACTTAGACTCCGCTCCCTGGCGCGGTTGTTACCACCGCTTGCGGTGGTCCAGTGGATCCACTATCCCGGCCGTTACATTGGATTTAGTGTGTCTTAGAGATATTAGATTAGAGAGCAGTATAAAGTAAAAACATTTGAGCAATAAATGACAGTACACAGGAAATAACAAAAAATTATACCACGTGCCTGATGTGTTTCCCCAGGAATAGACAAGTTCATATAGTGTAGCTGCCTTCTATATGACATGGACCAGGTATACCTCTTCTTTATGAATCTGCTTATGTACAAGGCATTTTCAAAAGCCTGACCTTAAGTCACTTCTGACCCCCACAGGACCTCTTTCTTTCTTCTCTCATTTTTGCTCCTTATATAATCACTTCCAAGTTTTCTCAGTGTATCCACCAAAATAACAAACCAAACACTTTCAATTTAAATCCCCCCAAAGGGAAACCCTTTAAAAAATTACCCTAAAAAAAATTTTTCCTATATTTTTTAAAAAGCTTACAAACTGTAATAACTCTGATGTTACTGCACTACAATATGAAGGTCTTCTTCCCTCACCTTCTGTCCACTTTCCCTTTCCTTTGTATATTTTTAGCCCTTGGGGACAAGATTTTTGGGCCCTTTTTTTACCAACTTTGTAAACATAATCCCCAAAAAAAATTGGGGAATCTCCCCAAAGGAACAAAGAGTGATTTTTGACCAAAATTTTTAAATATTTTGCCAAGGGCAAATTTAAACTCTATCGGTTTTTTCCTTTTTAAACACTAAAAGTAAATATTTTATTATATCAACTTTTAAACCCTCTTTTCACACTTTTTTAAAAAAACCCCTGATTTTTAACCCTCCCCTTTTAAACCCCTTTTCCCTTTAAAAGAGGGAAAAACTCCCTTTTTATTATCAAGTTGGGGGAACCCCCAACCTACTAACGGGGAGCCTTATATCTACAGCAAAGTTCTACTCCATAAGGGATCCCAAGCCAATTTACGGGGGCCAGTCGTCCCTAATCTCATAGACACAAAACAAATAAGGCCCCCTTGTGCACCGCTGCACCCAGGTAAAAACTTTTTAGACAGAGGGAAGAGATCAAATTTAAAAAACGTCATATCTGCCCTCCCCGGGACTGTTTCGCCAGCAAAACCCTGGCTTTATAAAGGGCTTAGGGGGTCCGATCACATGGGGGCTAAACTAAACTTCCTTTTATATCATTTAGGTAAAAAACCTTTTTTGGTTTTTTTGTTCACCCAATTTAGCCATAAAGAGAACCCACATAAAACCATTCCCCCTTCCGCGTGAAACCCTCATAACATATCCTGCTGAAACTGCCCCCAATGCCTCATGACCAAAAAAACCTTCAGTAAAAATTCCCATCTCCATAAGGGGCTTCCCGCCCCATTTTACCGTACTGCCGGGGCCAATGCATTTGAAACCAAAACAGACACCTCAGCCCCTGACGGGTTGAGGGGCCTCGTCAACTTCCTCTTTTTTATTGCAACGCGTGCCTAAACCTAAATAAAAACAAACCAGACTAAGGTGTCACATTAACAGCCCCCACTGCCATTTTTAAATTAAAAATTCCCATAAGCCCCTTTTCTTCAATATCTAATATGCTATTCTTTGGGAATCTAAACTCCACTGTACAATAACCACTTTTCATTTTTTTCTTCCCATAAAAGCACTTTCCCCTTTTATATGTAATATGAAAAATTCTTCCCAAATTAGAGCTCGGGCCCCAAATTAAACAATATAGTAAAGTCTCAAAAAATTATTCAAAAACCCCATTTCTCTTTTCTGTAATTTTCATTTTTAAATTTTAATAATGTGTGGGCTCTAGGGGGTTTCCCTTCCCTCCCTCCCACATTTTGACCCCACAACTTCCCCATTGAAGTTTCCCTCTCCTCGGCTCCCCAGCTAGCCACTAAATTCCACCACGCCCCAAGGGGAGCGTGCAAAAACATGAGAGCAGAAAAGGAACCCCAGTACTTCAAATGCCTTTGGGCCATCCAACCCCCATCCCCCCCGCACTAAATCAGCGCCGCAAGCAGAAGCAACAAATCCACCACAAAATTTTAGTTACAAAATTAAAATTAGTCCCTTGAAAAAAAGCAATACACATGCATCCCAAAATTTGTTAAATAGAAACCGTGGCCTCACGTGATGAATATCTTCTTTACGGGACCCAGGGAAAATGGGGAAAAAAAACCGGGGGAGAAAAGGGGGGAAGGGGAGAGGAGAGGGGGGGGGGGCGCGGGGGAGAGGGAAGGGGGGGGGAAAAAAAAAAAAAACATTTTATGAACTCTGATGCTTCCATAGCCCTTTTAATTTAAAACCCTTTCTATCCCCATTGACCGTCCCTTAATAAATTATATCATTTTTTAAAAAATCATCAGATGGGGAATCAGAAAAGATCAAAAAAAATCCGAAAAGAAAACCCTTCCCTTTAGGCCTTTTAGGTTCAATGTATTGACCGGTATCCATTTTTGCCCTCTTCCTGAAACAAAAAACCAAAACCCAAATCGCCCTTTTTTTCCCCCTAGTTTTTTCCATTTTATCCCCCAAAAATCAGCACCTCTATTTCGCCATTTTGTATTTCCCAAAATTTGTTTTCCTTGCTAGGGGAGTGCCACCTCTATTTTTAATAGTACTAAATTTTTTTCGAGATCCGACGACAAAACCCTGTTTTTGGTTTTTTCCCACATAACTTGGGGGAAAAAGGACTAAAACCCAAAAAATAAATTTTTTTTTTAAAAAAAAAAAAAAAAAACCCCTCTGGTTTTACATTTGGGGAAATTGTCTTATCTAAAATTTTCTTTTTCCAAGGGGATTAAAAAATTTTATTTAGTTTTCCTTTAAATTTGGACAGAAATGAAAAATTTCCACGGGATATGACCTCCCCACCGGAGACTCCCAACCCAAATTTTTTTTTTTGCCATTCCCTCAAAAGGGGACTATGTAAAAATTTTTCACCCCCAAAAAATTTTTTCCCCTTTCTTCTATAAGTGAAAATAGGTATTTATAAATCACCTAAGAGAACCCTGGATCTGCCTTCAGAATTCCAATGTCTTCAAATTATACTCTCATTTCATTAGCTCTTTCATAAAGGAAAACCTTAAACAAAATTAAACATTTTTCTTTCTTTTTTTTAAACTGTTTAAAAAAAAATGTCCTCTTAAAATGGTCAAACCCCTTTTAAAACCCTTTCCCCCAAAACATTTTTTAGGATTCCCCCCTTTCTGAAAACTTTGCTTTTAACTTTTTACATTTTCCCATTGAAATCCTCTAATGTAGAAAAATTTCTACGGCCCTAAAAAATTGGCCTAGGGGGATCCCCTTTTTTTGAGAAGGGGGATGCCCCCTAGAAAAAAAGAAACCCCAAATTTTTGGGGAAACCTTTATTTTTTCCCCGAAATATTTTTTTGTCTGAATTTCTTATTTTCATCCAACAAAATTTCAAGACCCAAAAAAAAAATTAATTTTCCCCCGATAAATTTCAAACGTGAATTTCATCCCAAATTTTATTATCATTGAGTCTAGATACAAAAACCAAAGAATAAATTTTTTTTGCCCTCCCAAAAAAAACAAAATATCATCAAAAAAGCGGGCCCCCCCAAATAAAATTCCCATTTGTGAATATTAAAAAGTTCAAAAAAAAATAGCAAACCTCCCACTAACCTAAAAAAATTGATTTTGCAAAAAATTTGGGGCACAAAACAGTTCCCCGATAAAAAGGGGCCCCCATGCTTTGAGATAAACCCAATTTATCCCAAATGTAAAACCGGGAGTGATTTTGGGGTATGTGCAAACCCGCCCCCAAAATCTAAGTGGGGGAAAAACCCATCCGGATTTTCGTCGGGCGGGTCCGAAAAAATCTTTTACTATTTTTAAATAGAGGGGACACTCCCCTAGCAAGACAATTTTGGGGTCATAAGGCGAAATAGAGGGGGCTGAAGTTTTTGGGGGATAAAAATTTAAAAAAACTAGGGAAAGAAAAAGGGGGATTTGGATGTGGTTTTGTTGCAGGAAGAGGCAAGGAAGGGTACAACCCGATTTAAAACATTGAACCCAAAGGCCCAAAAAAGGGTTTTCATTTTCCGGGATTTTTTTGATCTTGCGATTTCCCCATCTGATGATTTTTGAAAAACATGATATATGTGATTAAGTAAAGGTCCAAATGGGTAAGAACAGTTAATATTTGACTATGGAAGCATCAGAGTTCATATATTTTTTTTTTTTTCCCCCCCCCTTCCCTTTTCCCCCGCGCCCCCTCCCCCCCCTTTATCCCTCTCCCCCTTTGCCTCAAAGTTTTTCCTCATTTTCCCTGGGTCCTGGTTTTGACGATATTCATCAGGGGCCCCCGGGTTTTTTTTAACAAATTAGGGATGCATGTGTATTGCTTTTTTTCAAGGGCCCAAATTTTTTTGTACTCAACTATGTGTGGGATTTGTTGCTTTCTGCTTTAGGCCTGATTTAGTGCGGGGCGGATGCGGCTCGATGCAATGGGATTTGAAGATACTTTTAGTTTTTGCAAGCTCTTTATTTTTTTTTTGCACCTCCCCTTGTTGCGTGGGTGGAAAAGGTGGGTAGCTGTGAGCCGTAGGAAGAAAACTTCCCAAAGGGGAATTTTTGGGGGCCCAAAATGTGGGGGGAAGAGGGTAGCCATAGAGCCTACAGCATTATTAAAAAAGAATATGAAAAATTACATGTAAAAAAGAAATGGTTTAGAATATAGTCTTGAACAATACTATGGGTTTAAAAGGGGGCCCTGCAGCTCTATTGGAAAAATTTGCATATTACATATATAGGGAAGGCTTATGGAAGATAATATGAAAAAGGGTCTAAATTTTACAGGTGGATTTTTGAAACCCCAAAGAATATGCCCTATTAGATATTGAAGAAAAAGGGGGTTATGGGGAAAATTTAAAAAAGATGGCAGTGGCTGTTAATGTTTACACCCTTTGCCCGCTTAGTTATTTTTAGGTGAGGACCGTTGCAATAATATGAAGAAGTGAGACGGAGGCCCATCACAGTGGGGCTGAGGTGTCTGTTGGGGCAGTGGGATTTGGGAAGGGGGAGTACGGTAAGAAGGGGGGCCCCCAAAACCCCTTATGGAATGGCGAATTTTTACTGAAGGTTTTTGGGTCAAAGAGAGCATGTGGGAGTTTCAGCAGGCTTTTGTTATTAGGTGCTTTCGGGGGAAGGGGAGTGGGTTTTTTTTTGGGGGATTTCTCTGATGGCTAAATTTGGGGAGCCCTAAAAGGGGTGTTTACCTAAAATGATATAAAAAAGGGAATTTAGCTCAGACCAAAGTGAAACGGACCTTTTAACCTTGAAAAAGCCAGGTTTTGTGGCGAAACAAGTCCGGGCGAGGTCAGATATGCGTTTTAAAATTTTGATTCTTCCCTTGTCTACAAGTGTCAAACCCGCGCAGCTGTCACAAGGGGGCCTTTTTTTGTTCTGTTCTAAAGAATTAGGGATGACTGCCCAAGTTTGTTTTGGGTTGGGGGCCCCTTTCTGGAGCTAGTACTTTTTCGTAAAATATAAGGGGTCTCCTGTTAAAAGGGGGGGTTCCACCAGACTTTATAAAAAAAAGGGAGTTATTCCCCCTTTCAGAAGCAAAAAAAAGGGGTTAAAAGATGAAAGGGTTTTGATCAGGGTTTTTTAAAAAGTGTGTATAAAAGGTTTAAAAGTTAAAATATAACAAAAGTTTTCTTTTTGTGTTTTTTTCGGAGAGAACTGATAGATTTAAAAATTTGCCCATGGCAAAATAGTAAAAATTGTTTTCCAAACCCTTTTCACTAATTTTGTTGAAAGATTTAAAGCACTTGTATTTTTTTCCTCAAAAAAATTAAATTTAAAAATATTATGGGGAAACATGTATGAATGTTTCTTTCGCCAGATATTTGGTGACTTTTTAGCCCGTTAAACAGGTGCAGGCCCCGTTCGGGTACATGTTTTTTCCCTGTCCCGAAACCCCTTTTTCAACATTAAAAAAGGCCCCCGCACTTTGTAATCGCCCATCTCGGGGCGTCCCGGAGGCGGGGGGACTAGAAACCTAAGGAAGCTATAGATTTATAGCTTCCAAAAGCTTTTCTAAGCTCATTACTGCTTGGAAAAAGGTAAACCACTTTCAAAGTGGTATTTCCTGAGCCAGAAATGTCTAAACCCAAGCGCTAGAAAGCACCCGATTTGTACCCATGTAGAGCGTGTTTTATAAATCAGACTCTTTTTAAGCTTTTTTATTAAGCGCAAAAAAGTTTTCACCAAATGTGCAAAAAAAAAACAGAAGAAGCTTTTGAAGAAATTTTACGTATTTTAAAGCCCCAAACCCTAAAAAAATTTTTTTACGTGTAGACAAAAACAGATTTTTCATTCGGGTTTAAAACCCCACTGGGGACAATTTGGGTTTTTGGGGGATTCTAAATATTGGGAAACTGCTGTCAAACCCCAAAAAAAAAAACAATGCTGTTTAGAATTACCTAAGGGGTTTGGTTTTTCTCAGTAGAAAAAAAAAGATCAGAGACCCGATATAGAAGGGATGATATAGCCCCGGGTTTCTGCTTTGTGCAGAGAGATGGTCGGTAATTAGAGAAGCTAGTATAAACAAGCAGAAGATAAGAAGTGCCCCTTTAAACCCCGAAAAAAACAAAATGGGGGGAAAAACATTTTTTTGTTAATAATCTTTATTTTCTTTTGCCTCATGTTTAAAATAATCCCAAAGAGACGGGGAAAAACCCTTTTTTGGGGCCCAAAAATTTGGGTTGGTTTTGAAACAGGTCCCTGTATTTTTTTACAGAAAACAAAAATTTTTGAATTTTACTGCATCTAGGTTTTGTTTCCAGTTTTTAAAATGGGACATTCTGATAATGTCCATAGTGAGACAGTGACATAGAGAGTCCCCAATGGCAGGTGTTTTTCCCTGGAGTCATATGATATGCATATTAGGCCAAGGAGTGGCTTTCTAAAGTTGGTTTTTTAAGAATAAGGGGCTGGAGTTGGCTTAAAGAGCACCTATCACCTCCACACAAACACACAAAATATCCAGAGAATTTACCTCACTATTAAACACTATTACAGGGGGAAAGATTTTAGTTTCACTTTCTTAGCAGAGCTCTTTTTGTAGCAAAATTCTTTCTGTTGGGAGATACCAACTGTGCAGGGGGAGCTGAGGATAAAGCTGCTTGTACAGGTTGATCTGAGCCTCTCACTACATACAGTGCAGCAGGCACAGCACACTGAGGACATAGTGTGACAGGGTTTCCAGGTATATACATACACTGCTGCCAGTGTTATATCCAGCACAGAAACAGCAGCCCAGAACTTATCAGTGTGCTCAAGATGCAGACCTACAGGCTCCCCCCTGCACAGTGGGTTTTTCCAGCTCAGAAGCAGTTATTTTCACACAGCTGTCAACATAATGACCCATAACGATGTTATGTGTTGACTTGGCCTGACTTCAGAGCTGTCTTACAGGGACAGCACTTTTTTAAAAACTGAATTACAGGTTAAATGCTTTGATTTTCCTAATGAAGCATATTTAAAGAAGTGTTTGTATTTTAGTCTTCTGTTACTTCATGAGGTTTCCCTTGAGGTGATAGGTCCTCTTAAAGATGAGTAAGCTATGTTCACTAATCCCATTTCATGGACGAGGACTGGGCTGCCAATCAATTAGTGCCCCTGCAGCCAGTATCAAGTGTGATGCATTCACTTTCTGGAACAGAATGGTGCTCCAAGAGAAATACAATGAAAACCTGATATTACTGTATTTCCAGTGTCAGGCAAAGTGGCTTTGGTATAGTTAGGACCATTAGCTGTATAGTTAGTGCTCATCCAATTAGGATTCATTTTGTGTTTTTTGCCACAACTGCAAAGCCCATTTCTTTTTGACTGCTAAAGTAAATACAAGCAAGTCCTCTTTTGACTGTATTCATGCTTTCACTGTCTCTATTGATTCTAGGATTGTTACACCTACATGTCTTGATGGTAGTTCAATTATCATTCGGTTCTGAGAGTATAGGGACACACCCCTTTGACAAAAGGAATAGTAACACCAAGATGTTAATTTATTCATACATTCCCAGGTGGAATAACAGAAGAACAGAACTATGCAGTTATGAGAAAAGCTGCCCCAGAATTTTAACTGCATAGGGAATAGTAGTTACAATAGTAAGAATAGTATGCTTTAAAACAAAAATGACAGGACAGGTAACAGGTCCTCTTTAAGGGGTCATTTATCTTGGTTGAGTATTATATAGAGTCGATCCTTTTTAAGCTATACATTGAGACAGTCACACCAAATAATTCTAGATATCACAGCTTGAAAAAGATACTAAGTATACCTACATGCACACCACAATTTTTTCATATTTTTTGTGAAATTCAACTTTTAGATTAGCAGGAAGAAGTAGAAAAGGTACCATTTGTAAAATAGGATATATAACTAGAGTTAATTATGCTATTGTTTATGACTTTGTAAGCTGAGCACCGAGGTAGGCTTCCTGGAATACAGCAAAGTCACGAATGAGGAAAACAACTCCAATACCAGTTCAACCAAAAGTATTGTTTACTGAACTTGCAGGAAAAGTATATTCAATAAATTTCTCAAAAGCACATGTACAAAATTGTGAGTAAGGCCCCTGTGCTGCACAGTGCGCCGCCGGGGGTGTATCCTCTGGATGCACTATATGTTTATCTACACACGAGGTTCAGAAAGACCGAACATTCTTTACCTTTTAATACCTTACAAGACAGTAACAATTGTGTATGGTACAATTCAAAGCCATGCTCGCAGTGTAGCACAGCAGCTAACAACCTATCTGCTATTCCCAGAAGATAAGTACATGTAACATACGGATTTTCTTAAATGCGAACCGTTCGCATTAGTAACAGTGTTATGACAAGGCGTACTTGTATAGACACTTTTGGCCTGAAACCAAATATGCCCTATCTAAGCTAACTACAGGCCTGCAAATAGTCCTGGATACATTGGCGTGCATGCGTTTGACCCAGGTGTACCTTGTGGTTACCAGCAATTACTGCTCTGAGGTGAGGGTCCCTTCTGTTGGAGCCGATATCCCAGATGTAGTTGCTCCTCTCAGTCCCTGGAGCCCGCAGAGTGTTCCTTCCTTCACGGTGCTTTCCTTGCCAACAGCATCAATGCAGCCAGCCAAACTCCTCTCTCACTCAGGAGCTGCCCACAGTTCAGGAACTAACAGAATCAGGAATGCTGAGTGGATCCTCGCCCAGTGTCTGTCCTCTCCTGATCTCTCTGTGTCCTTCACGCCTTCTGTCCAAGATGGCTGCTGCCTCGTGTCTGTCTCTCTCATGTCTCAGTCTACACCTTAAGCCTACTGTTAAAATTATGTACTAGAAGATGAATTTTTGAAACTTTAATCTGATTTGTGCTAAGTAAAGTGGGATGTGGAGAAAATAGTTTTCTGGTTTTCACTTCTTTACTTCAAATACAAAGATATTAACATTACTGTATGGAATCTCCAGGTTGGTAGAAAGAAGTCAGTGCTTCTCAGCAGGAAATCCTATAGTATATATAGTAACATCACAAAGAAAAATTAAGTAGGAACAAAGCCAAGGTCAAAAACAGAAGAAGTAACAAGCATCACAAAAGTTAAGCAGGAACAGGCCAGTTTTTGGAAGCAAGCCAGGGTCAAGAAAATAATTTAGAATAAGGGCCAATCTACCCAGCAATGATTTATAGTTGATTTTCACACGCTTTCTGGATTTTGAAACTGGTGAAAAACTGACTGCAAATCATTTTCATAGACCTAAATAGAAAACCCGAGCTGTAATCTACATAGCTCAGATTTTCTGATGGTCGCTTTCAAAACCACAATTTTAAAAAAAAAACTTGGAGCATGCACAATCTGCCATATTTCACTCAGAAAATGGCAGATTATTGTACTACTCAATGCAATGAGACAGCCAGAATCCGAAAACCGTTCCCAAATACTGTGTTAAAAAATGAAAACTGAGTGTAAGATACCGGTCGGAGTCTAATTTAGAATCTAACCAGTATTTGTACATTGCCATGTGGATGCAGCCTTTGAGCGTTAGCCATGAACCATGAACAAGACCTGAAACAAAATAACTCTGTGTGAGCCGTGAGTTTTTGGGTAGGACAATGCCAAGGAATCTAAGAAGTCCCCTGGCTCTCACCCTTTAAGCACTTGTATAAAAGATCTTTGTTGGGAACTTCCAGGTCACTACATCCGATGTGGTCACTTGCAGTGACAGCTAGGGTGCAGGCATGACAAGGAGGGGACAGGCAGAGATGTGATTGGGTGGCAAGTCAAAGGTCAGGGCAAACGACACGACTGCAGGTGATGGGATGGTCTGCTGCGTGACTAGTAACAGAATCCCTGCCTAGAGCTGGAAGGGCAAAAGGGGAAGGAGAATACATAACCACCTGATATGATGGAAGAATGAAACTACTATCAGCCATCCAGGACTGGAGTTGAGTTGTGTTGAGGTGTTAGAAGGATTGAGTAACAATCACAAAGCATTACTGTTATAAAGTCGGCAATAAAAATAGTGTAGCTGAAATAATATTCTACATTAGCTAAAATGCCAATTGCAATGTAACGTCAGAGGAGGTGCATTGGGCCCTGACTGCCACCCAGCCCACTGTTGCTGCCTACTTGGTGGCAGACCCCAACTGGACGACAGCCCCTACACTGCTAAGTGCAGGGCCATCAGGGAAACTTAGTGTCAAACAGTCCGGGTCCGTAATGGTCGGAAACGTCAAAGCCACAATCAGAAACCAGCAGAGTAAATGGGAAGCAAGCCAAGGGTCAAACACGAGCGATAACGTGGTACAGAAACGGAGAATAAAACATAGTCAAAAGGTAAGTAATCAAATACAAGGAACGCAATACAAGGAAGTACAGGAAAACACAAGGGGAAACCTTTGACAAGCAAAGCCTGGAGGAACTGAGGAGGTTTAAAAGATCTGCCCGGACACTGCCCCCGCAGCTGATTAGTGCGGCATCCGGGCCCTCCAATTGGTCCTGAGAGACTCACCCTCAATTGGGAGAGGCTGCAGAGCTGTCACTCCTGGCTCAGGAGCAGCACCTCTCCCATAGTGTGGTCCGAGGCCAGACCTATTAACTCTCGCGGGTCGTTGCGTTAAACGGATGGAAGGCTGCTCAGACGAACGTATCCTGACATGCAAGCAGTATTTGTAAACATTAAAAAAATTATTTGATTTAGAAATGTACACATATTTTTGTAGGCATATTGATATCCAAGATTATAGACCAAAATTAAACAGAGTATTATCTTACGTACAGTGATGTGCAAAAGTTTTAGGTAGTTGTAAAAAGAATGCTGAAAAGTAAGAATGTGACAAAAATAGTAGTGTTAGTAGTTTATTTTATCAATAAAAAGGAAAGTGGAAGAACAAAAAAGAGATCAATATTTGATGTGTCTACCCCTTGCCTGAGTCCTGGAAGTTCTGATATGGCCCCCACAGAGCCCAGATCATAACTTCAATGAGTCTATCTGGGATTACATGAAGAGACAGAAGGATTTGAGTAAGTCTACATCCACATAAGATCAGGGGTTATTTTCCAGGATGTTTGGAACAACCTACAAGTGTAGCAAAGATTAAATAACACAGATAGCACACCATAACATCACATCACAGACAATTATCTCAACTTTTTCAGTGCTTTTCAATGGTTTTGTTTGAGACTAAAGAACATATAACCCTTAAATCTGTGGTATCACTGTCAAGCTAAACTCTGCTACATTTATACCTCCTGAGTTCCTTCAAAAATCTGTGTACAAGTATACAGTACCTAGAATTACTGATGCTGTTTTGAACACAAAGGGTGGTCAGACCAAATATTGATTTGATTTAAATTTCTCATTTGTCCATTCACTTCTTTGCATTTTGTTAATTGATAAATATAAACGATTAACATTTTACTTTTTTGTTCTTACTTTGCAGCAATTTTTCCACACCTGTCTACCTGCCTAAAACCATTCCTTAGTCCATATTATTGACATGTTTTCT
Organism: Phyllomedusa bahiana; assembly: GCA_025379985.1. Classification (NCBI taxonomy): domain Eukaryota; kingdom Metazoa; phylum Chordata; class Amphibia; order Anura; family Hylidae; genus Phyllomedusa; species Phyllomedusa bahiana. Next base: position 1,776 of record JAODAL010010469.1, on the reverse strand, counting down.
TTCATTAGGCAATACATCTGAGTTAAATACCTGAGTAATATGCAATGTGATGCTGCATACCAAAATAGAGGGTCTCAGAGGTAGAGTACACATCTTAAGTAGGCTAGAGGTACCATATTATAGACTTGTACACAGATGCATAATATGATCATGGGCAAAATGCTTCACATGTATAGCTACTCTGTTAAGCTATAGCTGGTGCCACCTAAGAAGTTTTTAAAAAATACACTCAAATCAGTTTATCCCATTTATATTTCCCCTCAAACTTTCCCACATACTGTGTAGTCTTTATAAGTATACTGATCTCTCTTTTGTACAAATCCAATAACCATATTTTTGTTTTTGAGCTTCTACTCACACATTAATTTTGCAGCTTTTTAAAATTCTTTTAAATATAAACATCTTTTATTTTTATTACTCGAAAAAAAGTCACTCTGACCATGCTGCATTTAGCAAAATTGTAAAAAGGCCATAAAGATTCCCCGAAATTTTTTTTGTATAAAAATGCAAAAAAATTATTACAGCTATAAGGCCTATTTTTCACTGTGGTAGATTAATTTAAAATAGAACATATCACTGAAGCCAGATGTCACTTGATAAGGTTGTTTGATCAGTGCATAAAGTTTATGGTCCAGTCCTTACCCAGTATGGCTTCCAACATACCCATTTGCTTCCTACTGTATATTTAATTACATAAGGAGTTGTTTTAGTCTACAACTAGAAAAGTTGTGGAGATTACAACAAATTCAGTGTTATCGTTAGATACATTTGAAGCCTGTCTATTGTGAAAATGTCTTCTTAATTTGCATGGCATTCCAGTATAGTAACCTAAAAATAACAGTAGCTTTTTCTGGTAATTTTGTTCATTAAAGAATTTAAGAATTATGAAGATAAGGGAAGTGATACAGAAATATTATGCAGTCTTATATTTATGTCAACATTATACGTATGAGAAAAGTTAATAACTAGTATAAAGAGATTTAAGTATTAAACATATAAATTCTTGTGTGATGTACTTGATAGAATAATATGACAGCATGAATACAATATAAATAGAGATGGCCGAATTTCTCAAAAATTCGGTTCGGTCACTTCGCCGAATTTTCCGACAAAATTCGTTTCGGTCCGAATTACTTCGGCACGAATTTACGTTAAAAAACAAACTATTTCCAGGCTGCCCAGAGCCTGCAGGGTGCTGTAGAACGTTGTGCCATGCTTAAAAATTTCAGAGGGGAGCTTGGTTTGGTCTTCATACAATGTTGTGTTTTAGTATGACACGCACATTTTACTGCCGCGCTTCTTAGAATCGCTTCACTATAAAATTCCTGGGCACTTAAGAGGGCAAAATGACCAAAAAACTCAAGCGGGAATGTAGCTGATAAAGTTTATGCTAGCGAAAGCTGGAAAAAAAACAAGCTGAGAGCTCAGGTGGACAACATTAGTGACAGAGTGTGGAGGTGACGATGGCAGACCAGCAGCATGACGTCAGGCGTGGCACAATTTACATTCTGGAGGCGGCAAAACAGTTTAGGCCACAGAGTGGCCCCAATCACACAGTGTGGAGGTCACGGCAGCCCGCCAGCATGAGGTCAGGCAGTGGCACAATTGACATTCTGGAGGCGGACAAAACAGTATTAGGCCACAGAGTGGCACAATCACACGTGTGGAGGTCACGGCGGCAGCAGTATTTAGGTCAGCAGTGGCACAATGGATTCTGGAGGTGGCAAAAAAGTATTAGGCCACAGAGTGGCACAATACACAGTGTGGAGGTCACGG